>JAPMOQ010008595.1:237618-255357 GCA_026543055.1 Argiope trifasciata | reverse complement strand
CAACACTTTGAAAAAGTGAGAAGTAGCACGCATTTTGGAAAACTCTGCATATCTCTGTTTTGAAAGGACTCAGAAAAGAAAATTATTTAATAAAAAGTAACCAAAATAAAAATTTTATTTGTTTGACTTAAATAGGAATTGAATTTAATAATTTTTTTAATTATATTACGTGTTTAGTTCATAACATTTTAACTAGTGCATGGGAAGCAACACTGTGAAAAAGTCAGAAGTAGCACGCACTTTGGAAAAGTCTGCACATCATTTTTTCGAAAGGACTCAGAAAAAGAAAATTTCGATTCATCCCTGTGTGTGAAAAAGAAGTAAATCGGCAAATTTAACACCTGCGGTTGCAAAGTCCGAGTCACGTTCCAACATCTTGACTCCCTCACTGAAAGGGGGAATATTTAAGGGAGAGGGGGCATGACACATTCCACAAACGCTAAATGTCATTTCACCTTTAGGGTGCTTCAGAACATTCTTTGTTCTGAAATACTGCTTAGAAGATATTTTCAGACGCCTCGAACAAAAAGGACAGTTCGTGGCAAATAATAGGACTCTCAATAGAAGTGCGGAATAGACGGCAGCAGATGCTTAAAGAAGAAAGGATGATCTCCAGATACCGTTACATCGTTGTCATGACAACATATATTTTTTTTTCTTCTACGTCAGAATGACGTATTGCCAATCAGTTTTATTTTCCAAGAAAGATGCCAATGCAAGTCTGTGTGGGATGCAATGCTGAATGAATTTATCTATGAGATTTTATTACCTTTTTTTTTCAGTAGTTATTTAAGGCAACCGCTTATGTTCGAAGGAAAAAATTGGATTCTTAAAAAATTATTTATGGTTTTTAGATGTATTGCCGATTATAAACACTATAAATTCTAAAAACATTTTTTGAAAATATGTTTTGAAAAATATGAAAATTATAATAAAGTTTAATGAAATTTCACCAGAAAGCGGTTAACACTCTGCACAAAATGGTTATTCAGCCATCCTATTTTTCTTTGTATACAGGTTATAGAATATAATGATGAATGAAATGAACCAAAATCTAAGAAACATTTTGAGATGCAAAGAAGTTAAGATTAAAATATGCGTATAAATGCATTTTTTTTTCATAAATTCACAAATAAATTTTTATAAAAACACATAAATGAAAAAGAAGTTCAAGAATAAAAAATTTTTTGGTTCTTTTCATTGCCCACATCATTGAAAACACACGCAACAATTTTTATGTAAATACCTCTATTAGTCGTTGAGATATTATGTTAACCGTGAAGAATTTTTATGAAAATTAAAATTAAAGACAAATTTTACCTGAAAAATAAGTTTTTCGTAAAATTCCCATGGATGATAGGAAAGGCCATTCTTTTCTTAGAAAAGTTGAACTGTTTTGGAAAGAGGAAAGTCTGAACTACAAGAAATAACGCTTTTTAAAAAAAATCGCCACTGGAGTCAAATACCAGTGTTTTTAACGTAGTCGGTTACCTTAAAAGTTAAAATCCTTAATAACAGTAAGGGAGTTGTGCGCTTTTTTATGTATTTTGATTCTTTATAGGGTGGACCTTTTAATTTATTACCATGTTTGACGCATATTTACTTGGACAGGTGGTATTATGCACATTTGAGATTGCTATTTTATTACTTTGAAAACTGACTCGCATTTAGGCATTTAAAAAATACGTAAAGTTTTAAAGGTCTTTCTCCATAATTTCAGAAATAAAGTCAGAAAAAAACAATTTTGATGTCATCTTATAATTCGAAAAATATGTTTTCAATGCTATTCTTTTATTCCCAGTACAATTTTTTAAATCCTATTATTAATTCATATTCTCTCTATATATAATTATATATATGATTCAAATTTTCAATCGTTAATAAAATACTTTTTATTCATCCATTCTAGTTCAAATACATTTTGAAAAACTTGTAATGAATGACACTCGATGTTAATGAAGGTCTTTTTTCGAATATTAATTCATTCATTAAATTTAATTCATTTTGAATACTTTAAGTACAGTATTATATATATATATATATATATATATATATATATATATATATATATATACAGTCGAATCCGGTTAATTGGACCACTGGATAATCGGACCAGCCACTTATTCGGACCGAATCTTTAAGTACCGAAACAAATCCTATGTACATAAGCCTAATATTATTCGCTTATTTGAACCAAAATCGTTTAAACAGACCAAAGAACATGGCAGGAAAGATGAAAAAGAAGCCACAAGCCGGCTGTGTACTGCAGGAAGTCCGAAATTGAAAAGAAACAGTGGGAGGTGAGGAAGCACTTTGTTTCTTAGAACGGGCAGCTCGGTAGCCGCCAGTGAGGATCCACTGCTTCTCCACTTTTCGGGGAAATTAAATCCCGATTAAACCAGTTTCTTCAGAACACTTTAATCAGTCAACTGTGAGTGTCTTGTCTCCCCTGCCAAAATGCCACGGCGTGACTTGACATTACCTGAAAAATCTGGTTTCCTGGATCAGATAAAGCAACCACCACCAAAGACTAGTCAGCGTCGGTTGGTATAAATTACCCCCTTTGCAAAGACTACAATTTTGCGTTTGATAAAACAAGAGAAAGAGCTGCGAAAAGAATGGGCACCATGTGAAGGACGACAGGAACTTCTCAAAAACGGAAGCATGAAGGCAAGAATCCAGATGTCGAAGAGGCCCTAAATGAATGGTTTGTCATTGTTACTGAACGAGCTGTCCGAGTAAGCGGCCCATTGTTAAAGTGCAAAGCAAACGAACTCGCTAAAAAGCTGGGCCACGATGATTTCAAAGCTACGGACGTTTGATTGTCTAGATGGAAATCTAGACATGACATAAAATTCAAGAAAGCACATGGCGAGAAAGAAAGTGCTGATGGTGCAGGTGCTGAAGAATGGAAATCAACAAAACTACGCGATCTTCTTGAGAAATTTACAGTGGATGACATCTACAATGCCAATGAAACCGAGCTGTATTACCGTGCTACACAGGACGGCTTCTTAAGATACAAACATGTTGCATTCTCTGGCTCCAAAAAAAAAAAAAAAAAAAAGGCGATGGATCGCATAACTGTCTTGTGCTGCTCAAACATGTCAGGATCGGACAAGAGGAAATTGTTGGTTATAGGAAAAGCGACAAGCCTAGCTGCTTTAAGGAACTTAGAATGAGCAATTTACCAGTTGTGTATCGTGGGAACAGAAATGCATCGATGACGTCTGAACTTTTAAAAGAATGGCTGAAGGATTGGAACAGAGAGCTACAGCGCCAGCCGAGAAAAGTGTTGCTCTTTTTCGACAATTGCGCAACATATCCTCATTTAGATTGCTTGAAGAACATCCACCTAGAATTTCTACCTTCCAGGACCACAGCTTTGGTGCAGCCAATGGACATGGGCATCGTAAAAAATTTGAAGACTTTTTATTGTGAAAGGTAATTAGGTCCTTGGAGCAATTGAAGAAAGTTTGCTGACCTCATCATCGACGGCCAGAGAAGTCAGTGCTAAGGTCAACATCTTATAAGCAGTTACATTTTTGGCCGATAGCATTTGATCTTGGAAGTGGATGTGGACATGCTGATTGAAAGTGAAAATGGTGAGGGAAATGTAGAACTTCAACAGGTCGAAAATTACGAAGAATTTCTATCCATCGACAACGATCTTCAATGCTACGATGAAAATGAAGATCATGACGCTAAAATTGTTGCTCGAATTACAGCAAAACACACTACAGCATCGGAAGACCAGGAAAGTGATGATGACGCCCCAAATGAGTTGGTGCAAGTGATAACACAGGATTCCAGGAAATGCATTGAAACTTCGTGCCGTTATTTCATGCAGGAGGAAAATGAAGGCTGTCCCATTGCTGAGTTAGATATGTGTAGCGATTTTGTTCCAGTGCAGTCCGTCAACAGAACGCTTCAGATCACACTGGATAAGTTCTTCAAATGTTGACTGGAATTTGATAAGAACTTTTTTTTTATTGTGCTTCGCCTGCTGAGTATCGTGTAGATAATTTCGAAGAATTTGTTTGTAAATTTATTTTTAAATGAATAAAGTTTATAAGCAACAGTAGTTCTTGTTTGTATGTTCGTCATATGCGTGTGCCGCACAATAAAGGTCATAATGACATTTTAATATGTTACGTATAGCACGTCTCTTGTAACATAGGGCATGTTCGTGTAATCGGACCAGCCGGTTATTAGAACCAAAATGATCGCGTCCCGATGTGGTCCGATTAAGCGGAATCGACTGTGTGTGTATATACCGGGTGGCCAGAAATAAAACACCCCTACTCTGACCTCCCTGGATATCGAACTACTCAGTGTAAAGGCTTGAAAATTTGTGGACATACTATTCAAAAAATGGGGAAACGGATTTCACGAAAAAAAAATTTAGTTCCAGAAATCACCGATAGGTGGCGCTGTACCACTGGACGTATGCTGAAAAGACACAAAAACACGTTTTAAACACATTTTATTTGAAAGTACCAAGCATACATGAAACAAGGACGTTATCGATGCAGGGAATGCTGCTCAATAGGGTTCCCTTCCTGAAGATGTAAAATGTGAAGTCTGTGGACAGCTTGTTCAACTGTGGATCGTAACTGGTCATCTGAGATGCTTCTCACATGCAGACTGATACTCTCTTTCAAATCTGCCAAGGTTATCAGACGTTCTCGATAAACAAGGTTTTTTAAGTGTCCCCAAAGCCAAAAATCACACGGATTAAGATCCGGTGAACGAGATGGCCAAGTTGTCGGAAACGCGCGACTGATTATTCTGTCAGTGGTGAAATGTTGGCGAAGAAACTGTTGCACAGGGAGTCCAATGTGTGGAGGTGCTCCATCTTGCATAAAAGTAATGGTGTCAAGGCATTGGCGCTGCTGCAAATGGGGTACAACAAATGTTTCGAGCATCCTTTTGTACCTGTTGGCCGTCACGGTACATGTCTCAAGGCCATTGGAAGTAACCTCTTCGAAAAAGAACGGTCCAAGGATGAATGTGGCTGTGAATCCACACCAGACTGTAACTTTCGGTGAGTGGAGTGGAATCTCTTGGAAGGTACGGGGGTTTGTCGTGTCCCATATGCGACAGTTATGGGTGTTCACTGTTCCACTGAGGTGGAAATGGGCCTCATCGCTCCACAGAATCTGCCACGGCCACGATGCATCCACTTCAACTCTAGCAAGAAATGTCAATGCAAAGGTCAGTCGCATCTCCCTGTCTGTGGCCAGCAATTGTTGATTAGGGCGGATTTTGTACGGGAAACAATGCACCATTTTTCTGAGTACGTTCCACACTGTGCTATAGAGAACACCCAAGTGTCGTGACACTGCACGTGCACTACTGCAGCCTAAAACATTATCCATTGACTGTTCAACAATACCGGTGGCAACATCTTCAACGACATCTGAACGAACCGGTTTGCGTCCTCGACCAGGCTGAACTCCAAGATGTCCAGTTTCCTCGAATCGAGCGATCATTCTCCTGAGAGCTTGTGGAAGCAATGGTCCCTTACGCAAATCCTTAAGTCGGCGAAACTCTCGAAGTGCTGCTGGAGCATTTCCTTTATTCTCGTAAAACAACTTCACAAGCAAAGCGCGTTCTGGCAGCGTGACAGCCATCACTAATAAGAATGACATTCCCCACCTTTTAACTTCTTTTATACCCAGAACATGGCTTCTAACCCTGCTTTATGCAAATTTTTCTGGTTACAGTATGAAATTGCAGTTACAACGGGAGTTCTAGCTTCTTTACTATTTTTATTTTCCATAAGGGGCAGAAAAATTAAAAAGGAAGCATGGAAGCATTCCATTCCGCATAAACATTTTAATTTTTATTATTATTTGTGTCTTTTGATCATAGTTCCAGTTGTGCAGCGCCACCTATCGGTGATTTCAGGAACTAATTTTTTTTTCGTGAAATCCGTTTCCCCATATTTTGAATAGTATGTGTACAAAATTTTGAGCCTTTACACTGAGTAGTTCGATATCCATGGAGGTCAGAGTAGGGGTGTTTTATTTCTGGCCACCTTGTATATATAGTAGCAGAGCGGGGGGTTGTAAAGACCGATATCAAAGCCACGTGATTGTTGCAAACTGGTTTAAACTGGTTAAAGACTTAAATTCATTAAGACAAATAATAATAAAAAATAATGTTCTCACATGATAACTTGAAATCTGTGATCATAGATTTCATTTTTTCTTTTCTTTTTTATTTGCAGTAAAAATGATTCAATTGAATTCAAACTGTTCATTTGTATCAAATATCAAAGTGAATTATTAAAAAATTATAGCCAAAAAAATCAATAATTTAGATTAACAAGTTAACAGCCATAGATAACTAGTATATCGAAGTACACTTACTTTGATAAGCTAGAGTGGAAGCAAATTTCTATTCCAGCTGCCAAGCTGTGAAAAACTGCGTTGATGAGTTGTTGACTGAATTGCTTCTCTTAAATCCCGAAAATATAACCAGTCAAGTCCTCGAAATGCAGCTGCGAAGGTGAAACTGAAACTAAAATAAACGCAGAAATCCATGCAAATGTTTCAGAAATCATTGGTCTCTTCCATCAGCTACTGAGTACATGAGGCGATTCGGAAATGGATAAAATCAGAGCAAAACACATTTGTTCATAAATATTTGAATTTTCCAGTCTGGAAGTAAAGAAAATTCAAAAGATAGCGCTTTTTTTATTCGTCTTTCAATTCCTACTAATAGTTTATTTACTAACTATATATATTTATGTATCTTTTTCAAATTTTCAATCGTTAGCAAATTATTTTTTATTCATCCACTCAAGTTCAAACAGATTTTTTTTAACATTCTGACATGGTGGAAGAACATTTATAAACAACAACAACAGAAGAAAAACGAAATTTTATCCTTAGCTGTGAGTATTAGCTTAATCATTATTCTTGAAATCCATTCTAATTCTCCAAATCAGTTTCTTTAAGATAATCACAAGATTATCTTTCAATTCTCCAATATTAGTTCACATTCTCCCTACATATATTAATTCATATACCTTGCTCAAACTTTCAATCTTTAATAAAATACTTTTTATTCCTCCACTCCAGTTCAAATCCATTTTTTTAACTGTAGCGCATGCTACTTGATATTAAGACAGTTTTTTTAAAAAAAATATTAATTCAATTATTAAATTTAATTCTTTTTTAATACTTTGAATAAAGTCTTAGCAATTTGTAATCTAAATTGAAGTCAACGGGCAATAGCTCAATCTTATACTATAATACGAGGAATGGTTACCAAGTCGAAAATCGCCCCAGAATTAATAAACTCCGGTAAACTTGGGGGTCTGGGGTTTTTGGCCACGAGGAATCGATTGGCGCCGGTTTTGAAGCGCTACGGTCGAGCAGTTACAGATAGTTACAGATAGGATATTTTCAAACTTTATTAGTTCGCCATAATGGCTAATAGGTTTCAAGCGGTAACCGGCTGCCATCTATAGCCAATATGGCGAACTAATAAAGTTTCCAGAAGATGATCCGGAACTGATCTCGAAATGGATGATCCATAACCCGTGTGGTGGTATGAACCCAAGCGCTCCGTGCATGGTCAGCAAACATGGAAGAGACCAGTGCAGATGGGGATTTCCAATGGAACATCAAGACATAACATCGCTGGTGGACGATGAAAAGCCGAGGTTTAACCGGTTATCTTTTCACCAATGGTTTCACAAATATTCTTATGGCATATATTGTTTTGATAAATCACAATTGAAAATTTAAATCTTCGAGTTAGCTTCGATACCTGTTTTCACCGAGCGGAGCTCGGTCACCCGCTGGTCGGTAAAATGCAAGGGTATCGGTACTTTTCGCGAGAAGGTGTAGAATGCGAGTACAATTCTGTCGAAAATCAGTAATTTTGTTTTATGCTTAGCAATTTTTAATAGTTATTTAATTATTCTATGATTAATTATTTAATAAAATGTTCTCTTATACTAATAGAAAATTGGAGTTCGTGATCTTAACGAATCACAACATTTTAGATTTCTCTGATTCGAACTAATCAGTTTTGAAGAATATGTCCGTCTGTCTGTGGCAAAGATAACTCAAAAACACTTTGAGATAGATGGGTGAAGTTTTGAATACGGTTTTTACACCAAATTTCTCTCTTGCACTCTATCAAAACTGGCGTTGAAAGTTCACGCGTGATTGTTGACAGCTGTATTTTCATTCAAGTTAAAATTGGTGTGTATAATACTGTTGTAGCTATCTCCATCTCGATCCATAAATAAAATTGATTTGACCGGACTTGATTTGCTGTTTTGTTTCATTTTGGGTATGAAATATCGGACCGCGGTGGCCTGGTAGTAAGATCTCGGCTTGAGAACCGGAGGGTTTCAGGTTCGAGACTCGATTCCACCGAAGAACCGTTGTGTGTAGGGGGGGGGTCTCTTGCACGTTAAATCTGTCAGGCCAAACGTCTTCCATCTGGTGTGGAGAGGGGGGTGCCAGTTCAGGTCTCGTCCTTGTCATCTGACCATAGTCCGTCCCCAAATAGCCCTCGTGTTGCTTTAAAACAGGACGTTAATATAACTAAAACTAAACTAAACGTTTGTATAAAATGTAAATAGATTGTTTTTACGTTAGTTGTGCGTTTTTGTTATTAAATTGCATTTATGTTATATATTTTTCGTATATGCTTATTCTTTTAAATGTATATATATATATATATAATATGTATGTATACATACACACACACACACACACACACACATACACACACACATATATATATATATAATCCACTTAGAAATCGATTCATGAAGTGTTCCAATCTTATTTTGGAATCCTGTTTACATCTCGAAGGAGTAATAATGTGATCTCACCGCAAGGTGCAAAACTACATGTAGTAACTGGATGAGATGCACAATCACGTGACTGGAGCTTCAGATGGTCTGATTAATAAGACGGCCGCGGTGGCCTGGTGGTAAGGTCTCGGCTTCGGAACCGGAGGATTTCGGGTTCGAGACTCGATTCCACTGAAGAACCGTCGTGTGAGGGGGTCTCTTGTATGTTAAATCTGTCAGGCCAAACGTCCTCCCTCTGGTGGGGAGAGGGGGGTGCTGGGTCAGGTGTCGTCCTCGTCATCTGACCGTGGTTCAAAATGACGAGGTCCGTCCCAAAATAGCCCACGTGTTGCTTTAAACGGGACGTTTAATATAGCTAAACTAAACTATCAAATTTAGAGTGCAGAGGCAGTCTGTCCATTCGGGTGTTCGAATATAAGTTA
This sequence comes from Argiope trifasciata, assembly GCA_026543055.1. NCBI lineage: Eukaryota > Metazoa > Arthropoda > Arachnida > Araneae > Araneidae > Argiope > Argiope trifasciata. The sequence continues at coordinate 246,087 of JAPMOQ010008595.1, read as the reverse complement.
ACACGATAAAAAGCTTGATAAGTGAAATCCAAATTTAACACCTGTAGTGTTGACGCCTCACAAATTTTGAATCAAAGCGGATATGAGGTTGCCGATTTCTTTCTTGAGAAATGATGTAGTTGTTACTTATGGCACTTTACAAGTTCGCTGATAGATCTGTCAGCTTTTAAACTCTACTAAGTGTTTTTGTTTTCTCAGTAATACTAACAGTATGACTTAGCTACTTTATGTGTCACATTCGCTTGCACAACTTCATGGATAGAACACATTCGCGCCCCTCACACAGAAGAACACTCATGGGACTCGAACCCGGGAAGCCCAGATTGCAAGAAAGACGCGCTACCTACATGCCAGGATGCCAGCTGATAAACACGTAAATGCGATAATTTGAAATAACAAGGATATTACATTTGATACAGAATTTTGCGATTATATTTGTAATTTTATAACAAAGCAAATTGTTTTGATCGGATGGGAAAATTTTCTTATGGCACCTACCATTTGACAAGCCCGCTGTTACAAAGACAGTGATTTAAGCCAATAAGGCGCGTCTCTTAATTTTTTCAGGGACGCCATCTAGGCCCACGAGTACAACCAAATGGAATAATAATTTATCCTATTTTCGCTTATCTGGATCGCCTTGCACTCCATTTTTTTTCTTTTTGGCAAAAGGAAAAGAACTCTTTCTCGGTTATACCTTGTGACAAATCATTTTTTCTAGTGTAAATGTTTTGTACCAGTTTCAGAATTTAAATGGACTTTATTTTTTACCTTTCGTCCAAGTTTGCGCAGAGAAATTCAAGCACTGCTAAAAGTGGAGAATATTCTGTTTGTAGAATTGTTGGAAGAGCTCTGTATCTGAAGCTTTTTGTTCCGGATAATGGACTATTCTTTATTTATATTTTTATATTTATTTATATGTTTTTATTTATTATTTATTTATTATTATTTTTAATTTTTCCATTTATTTATTTATTATTATTTTTCATTTGTTTATTTTTGTCTTTCCCTCTAAGCTTTTATTTTCTTTCTCTCTTTGCTTTTTTTTCCATGTTTTTTTTTTTTTTTTGGCTCTGCCTTCTTTTTCTTTTGCATCTTGTACACGTGCATGGGAAAGTTATGTTTGGATAGCGAGTCTTTTGATGGCTATTTAAATTATATATTTTTAATTGTAATTGTAAGCTTTTCACCGGTGTAACGCCACTTTGGGCACACACCTAATCATCATCAGAATACTCACGCATCACAACTCTTTTTATGGGGCGGACTTTCGTTCATGCATTTTCCTTCACTCAACCGCAGATTGTAATTTAGGCCTAAATCAGAGATCTATCACCTCTGAACGCATACCATTTTTGAAATCTATAATAAATCCAATAACTAAAATCTGTGCACAAAAAAAAAAACCCTTTATTATAGTTTAGTTATTGATAAAGTCGACATCTTTCATTTAAATACAATTACAAGCTTATAATAGAACATTTAAAGATTAAAAAAAAAAACTGCATTAAAATTCTTTTGAATATAAAACAGGAAACTGGATTTTACGATGAATCAGAGAAATATTTAGTGAATAATTCTTTAAAATATTGAATAAATCAGTAAAAAAATATATTATGCAGCAATCAAACAAACTCAATGATGAAGGATTCAATTTTCATTTCATTTCATTTAATAATCATATTTTTTAAAAAAATATGTTTGGATTCAATCAAAATGTTTTTGTATTTGTTGCAGTTTTATCACTTACATTTCGATTTCAAGTTTAGATTTTATGGCAGCTGACAAGAAATTCGATATATACTATCATAAAGCTTCCATGGTAATATGAGCTATATGATTATCAAAATTTGAACCTTAAAAATATATTACTTAAAAAGTATTACGAAATTAAGATTCATAAATATTTAATTGAAATCTTTTTACAGTATTACGCCTACCAAACTAGCTGGTTGCTAAAGTTGACTAATAATAGAAATAAAAAAATTGAATGTATCTGTTGGTTGGCGCTCTACAAGCAAACCTTTTGATTTGTAGCGAACAAATTTATCACACTTAAAGCTTGGAGAATTAAAAAGTGCACCACTAAGGGTTTTTTTAAATTTAAAATTAGAATTTTAATAATTTAAAAATTAAGTTGAATTTTGACCTTTTTCCGCTATTATTTCTAAATATAATATAAAAACATAAATTTTGCATCGCTTCGAATTAAAGAAATGGCAACATGATAATCGGAACTGAAAAATGTATTAACACGTTGACTGCCAATTACGAGATAACTCGTAGATTGTGTTCTTTTCTAGGACGTCAACTACGAGTTAACTCGTTCTGTGTTTACTTACCATTTTTGTGCAGCTACGAATAAACTCGTAGTATACCAGTGCTCATATCGATAGATGGCTTCTGGGAAAAGAGCAAAAATTCAATGCTGGCTTGCAGAAACAGAAAATTTATTAAAAAACGAACAAAAAATATAATTATAAAAATTATCTCAAAAATAGTTAGTGCCATTTTAGGCCAGATTTCTGAAAATTGACGTAGCATTCAACGTGTTAAGGAAACAGTAGGTCAATGTTTTGCCATGTCAAAAGTTCGTCTACATAGCTCATAGTACAATTCAATATTTGTTGATAAATTTGCGTTCATGACTCTAGAAACTGTCCAAACAAAGGTACAAAAAACTTCATCCCTAAATGCGCAAATTGTAATGGAACGCACTCAACTTAACTTTCTTTAGAAGTTGTCTGGAATTTTTCTAGATCATCTTTTCTGTTATCGAAGAAAAAAAAAAAAACAACAATTTTTCTCTTTAAAAACACAAAACTACATTTGTCAAATATATATCTCAATAGATGGCGCCACATCTTTTGATAGTCAATCTGCCGAATGGGATTAATAAAAAGCTAGCTATCTAATATCTTCAATTGCATGAGTGTAGCTTCATTTGTACGAACGTAACTTATTTATACCATCAAATTCTTAATATAGTTAAAAAGATATTTTTCTCAAATTAAGATGGTGCAAAAGTATTTGTACCACAAAATTTTTGGTGGTAAAAGAAAATTCTTGAAAAAAAAAAAAAAAAAAAAAAGACACCCTAAGACACGACTTTAAAACTTCTCATCCTTGCGTATATTGACTATGAATTATAAACAACTAGCTGGTACAACTAGCGCGAAGCTGCCGCAGAAAAAAACATAATATTAAGCGCAATCAATCAGTATTTTGGCAATGTTTTATATAAATAGGATGAAAGATACATGAAATAAGAACAAACAAATATCCCTTTTTATATATTAGATTTGCATATTCTTTTATAATTATATAAAACTTGGTGTTCTTCCAGAATGGTAATCAAAGAAACTATTTATTCGCGTGATTCGTTTGACATTCTTTCAGAATTCTCAAATTTAATTTTAGGAAATGCGATTAAGATATTTTCTTTTAAAATTGATTAAACATAGAAAATATATTTACACCATAAAATAGCTAATATAGTTGAAAAGATAGTTTTTTGAAAAATAAGATGGGCAAAGTTATTTGTACTACATTATTTTTGGTGGTTACTGCGAAAAGTGCAAAAAATTTAATTAAAATATTAAAAACCCAGTGTTTTTTTTTTCTTTTAAACCCAAATTTTCTCTCATAATCTATATCTATACTTATAATAAAGCTCAATGTGTGTGTGTGAGTGTGTGTTGGCGCTCTACAGTCGAGACCGTTGGACTTACAGCTACCAAATTTGGTGCATGTATACCTTGGAGGTCGGGAGTGTGCACCTCGGAGCCCTTTTTTCGAATTTTAATTAGAATTTGAATTAATTAAAATTTAAGCGAAATTTCGATTTTTTTTCCGCTATCACTTCCGAAAATATTATTGCACAAACATGATTTTTATATCCATTTAAAGATTAAAAAATTAGCTTTCTAATGGTATCAGTTTTTTTTAACTTAAAACGTAAGCTTCTATTTTTAACGAATTTTTAAATAAATATTTTAACTATGTTTTTATCACGTGACTGGATAAAATAAAAAAATGCCGGAAGTTAGAATAAAAAAAAACTGCCATCGCAAAATAAATCTACAGAAATGCAACTTTCAGCACGTGACTGGATAAAATAAAATAAATATAAAATGTGATATTTTCTTTAAAAAATAAATGCAAAGCAAAGGTTTCTTTAATTGTTTGCAGTATCTAAATCATTTATTCCATAAATCATCTTTATTTACAGTAAACCCGATTGAATTTAGACAGGATATGCATTAAAATTTCGATTTAATGGCATACTTCTATAATCGTTTGCAATATCTGTATCATTAATTCAATAATTTTTTTCCTTTTTTCCCTTTTTTTAAAAAAAAAACTTATTTAATATTTTGGCAACATCATTGAAAAAAATATTTTTAATATTCTGGAAGCATAACCGATGATTAAAACTGACTGATTTATAGAATTAAAGAATATTATTACTAAAACGTGTTCTTTTAGAACTTTCAATCCATCATCTTAAAGAAAATATTAATTTCTGGCCAATCAATGCCCGGAGTTACTTCAAGGCTAATGAATATGTAATTTAATCGAAAATTTTAGAGCCCATTACTCATGGCGAACCAGCTGGTAGCCAAAGGCGGCTAGTCTGTAATAAGGTTGTTAACTCCGAGAATGACTAGCCTGATATTTGCCTACTATAGCTGCCAAATATTAACCTTTAACTTGGATTTAGCATTTCTACAGGATCTATCGTCTACTCGGCGAGCTATTTTGTGATGAATCCTTGGTAAATAGATGCGGTTGAGTATCAAGTTTCTGAAAAATATTTTTTGAATAATTGTACTGTCCCTATAACCATGCCGTAGATGTAAGCAATACGCTGACCAAGTTTCATTGCAATCGAAGGAACGGCTTAGCAAGGCATAAGAGATATGCAGACAAACATGCAGTTTTATTTCTATAGATTAAAAGCTTCTTTTTCAACTCTTTGCCTGAGTGAAGCTTGTTTTAGTCTCCACCAGCGGGTGACCGAGCTCCGCTCGGAGAAAACAGGTATCGAAGCTAACTCGAAGATTTAAATTTTCAATTGTGATTTATCAGAACAATACATGCCATAAGAAAATTTGTGAAACCATTGGTGAAAAGATAACCGGTTAAAGTGCACCATTGTAAACTATTCTAAGCAAAGTTAGAGTTTGGAAAGGAAACTATTCCATACAAAGGTAAAGTAAAGGTAAAGATTGAAGTGTGTTGAAGTTCAATATTTTTGACAAATTTATTTAGAAAAACCAAACATATATACATACATAAGAAACATATTATAAACCTATAACAGCATAAACATAAAACTATTAGTTCGCCATATTGGCTATAGATGACAGCACGTTTCCACTTGAAAATTTAAGTAGCCAGTATGGCGAACTAATAAAGTTTGAAAATATCCTATCTGTAACTCCGAACTGCTCGACCGTAGCGCTTCAAAACCGGCGCCAATCGATTCCTCGTGGCCAAAAACCCCAGATCCCCAAGTTTACCGGAGTTTATTAATTCTGTGGCGATTTTCGACTTGTCAACCATTCCTCGTATTATAGTATTAGATCTTATGTATTATTTCCTTATTTTAATTCTTTTTTTACTTTCTCGTGTACGTAATATAAAGATAGCATTGTAATCGTCAAGAAATTCGAACACAAGATTTTCCCGAATCTCCACTTGTTACATCTCCGTGAGTTTGAAAAACACATTTTTGAGAAATGTCCGTCTAATGTCTATGACAAAAATAATTTTTTTAAAGCTTTGAGCTAAACGGAGGAAATTCAATATACTGTTTCTGCACCAAAATTAAAAATTTCTATCAAATTTTGTACAAAATTCTTTTAGAAGAAATCTGTCTATTCGGCTGTTCGAATATAAGTTAAAACGATAGCTACAAGACGAAAAGAGCATGATGGATAGAACTCAGCACACAGATTTAACATTTCTAGTGTAGGCATATCTCAAAATTTGAACTACAACCATCAAAGGCTTGACTGTCTGCAAGTCTATTCTTTCACAAGCAGGCAAATGTATAACTCAAAAACGCAATGACTTAAATACAACAACAACAAAAAAAGGCTTTGTATTTTGTGAGTACAAATGCACTTTTTCGTCAAATTTTTGTTCAAATAAGATCAGAATAACGTGTCTAAAGCACAAATTCCATTTTCGGATACCATTAACCGCATATCAGTAATTAATCGCCAAAACACTCTCCAAGGATGGTAATATAGATTCAGTAAAAATACCAAATTCTCTCCAAAAGTTAATTTTTTGTAACTATTGTATGCCAATGTCGCGCCAGGCTCTCTCTGGCATGACAAGTTCAAAAAAGAGTATGTGAGAAAGTTTTAGGGAGACCACATCCTATGGTTTTTAATCATTCATTAGAAATTCATTTATTAAAAACTCAAATATCCATCTTTTTTGAATAACTTCCTCTATTAATAACGCTTAAATAAAATTTAAATAGATCTGGGTTTTGCAAATTTTTAAATTGGAATGGAGATACTGGCTTAAGGCGCTTCTGCCTGTATTCTGTATCTTAATATCACACCAGCAGAGATATCAGTATTCTGAAATCAAAATAACATTTGGTGTTTTAACAAATACATAATCGCTTGATTTTTTTCCCATCGTTGAAAGCTTTTTGGCAATGGTATTGGCTGGAATTTTGTAAATGTGGTTGAATTCCGCCAAGCACTAAACCTGGGGCCTTGTGATTTGCAGCTGCGTAACATATCCTCTATAGAAAAGTGATCACTGATGTCTAGTGGCTGTTACTGGCTTATTAAGTTGCCACCCCAATACTCCCCTACCAGTGAGTCTGTGGAGAGACGAACGATTTAAAGTGCCATATGTTATGATGGGCATATGAAAGCTGTTGCTGCTACTGCGTCAAGTGAGTCTGAAGTCTTTGCTTTGGTTGCGTTTTGCTGTGGGCAGATGGCGCCACGACAGCTGCTTGAATGTTCATCGGTTGATGTCACCAATTTGGCGATAGTTTTGGCTCGAATTTTGCCAATGTGGAGGTTGAATTCTTCCCAGGATCGAACCTGGGGCCTTGCGATTTGCAGCCGCGTAACATATAAGCTGTACAAAAGTGATCACTGATGTTTGGTGGCAGTTACTGGCTTATTAAGGTGTCAGCACTGCTTAAGACGAAGAATTCTGCTTAATATATGTGTAGTTTACGAGATAAACCGGCATGAATTGTATCCTAAAAACATTCTTGCCTACTTTCCAATAAAGTAGTTTTCACAGAGAAATACTTTCATAACATTGGTATTCAATAGTTAAGAAATATTAACCTTTGATATAAATTTGACATTTGTACGGAGTTCTATTGTGCCATCCATGGCCACTTTTTTGGAGATTAATCTCTGGTATGTGGTGAAGAGTATCTGAAAATCAAATTTCTATATCAGATGTGTTTTTACCAATCTATAGAGAAAAAAAAATTGGCACAAAATTGCACTTATAGTCACAAAGTTCCATGCCAAATTTGATATATTTAAGATATTGCGTTTTTGAATTGTCGCGTTTACATCTTTTTACAAAGTGCAGACAGACTGATGGTCAATCTCTTGGTGGATTTAGCTCAAATTTTTGTAAATGTCTTAATTATAGAATTTAAATGTGTGCAATTTCGAATTTTTCTGTTAATTTTCGAATTTTTCTGTTAATTTTCGAATTTTTATTAATATTGTATTAATTCACATTCGAACAGCTGAACATATTCTGACCGGATTTAACTTAAAATCTGGTAGTCATCTACATATACGTTGTAAAAACCATATGCCAAGTTTCATCCGCCTGGCACAAAGTGTTTTTTGGGTTATCTTTGTCAAAGACAGATAAAGAGAGGTCGGACAATTTTAAAAAATGTGTTTTTTGAACTCAGGAAGTTTATAAAAGCGGAAATAAATAAAAAGTGAAAGGAAATAAATAAAAAGTGGCTACAATATCGTGAAATACCGGATATTAACATTTTTAATATCCTAGTGCTGTCTCCATTAAAAAAGTTCATGTGCTCGATGAACAGTTCTCATCTATGACAATTCTGAATATGATATAGAATCTTTATGAAAACAGTCTTTTTGTAAATACAAACTGTTGTTTTCTAATTTCTCAGATCATAAAACAATTTCTTAATGGATTGATCTCAGAACAGGAGTCAAATCCTTCAATGTTTCCCGCTTAAAAATGAAACACGCGATATTTCCCCATCGGGTGAAGGAGAAAATACTTTTTATCAAAACTGTTACTAAGCATCAGGGAAGTTTTTTTAAATATATGAATAAAGATTAAATTATTTAAATTCCTCCGGAAAAAAAAAATCTATGAAAATAACAGCTGTGTTGGCATAGTTCAAATTCTTAAAAACTCATTTGCTGTCAAAGAAGCATACGTAATAACAAAGCAATACTGGTAAAAGCAGAT
>JAPMOQ010008595.1:223099-237608 GCA_026543055.1 Argiope trifasciata | reverse complement strand
GTCAAAGAAGCATACGTAATAACAATGCAATACTGGTAAAAGCAGATAAACCTTTTAAAAACGAATCTGTAGTCAAAAAAGCATACGTAATAATAATACGATACTGGTAAAAGCAGATGAACCTTTTAAAAACGAATCTGTAGTCAAAGAAGCATACGTAATAATAATACAATACTGGTAAAAGCAGATGAACCTTTTAAAAACGAATCTGAGTCAAAGAAGCATACGTAATAACAATGCAATACTGGTAAAAGAAGATGAACCTTTTAAAAACGAATCTGAGTCAAAGAAGCATACGTAATAACAAAGCAATACTGATAAAAGCAGATGAACCTTTTAAAAACTCATTTGCAGTCAAAGAAGCATACGTAATAACAAAGCAATACTGGTAAAAGCAGATGAACCTTTTAAAAACTCATTTGCAGTCAAAGAAGCATACGTAATAACAAAGCAATACTGGTAAAAGAAGATGAACCTTTTAAAAACGAATCTGAGTCAAAGAAGCATACGTAATAACAATGCAATACTGGTAAAAGCAGATGAACCTTTTAAAAACGAATCTGTAGTCAAAAAAGCCTACGTAATAATAATACGATACTGGTAAAAGCAGATGAACCTTTTAAAAACGAATATGTAGTCAAAGAAGCATACGTAATAATAATACAATACTGGTAAAAGCAGATGAACCTTTTAAAAACGAATTTGCAGTCTAAAAAGCATATGTAATAATAACGCAAGGTAAAAGGAAGTAAAAAAATATATGCAATTAAAAAAGGTTGATGAGCATTGCCATTTTTGCTTTATTCATTGCCTGCGCAATATGGAGTTTCAATTATTTGTGGCCTTCGATTATTCAAAACCTCCTAACGAAAACAGGATCATGTTCTCACATGATAACAATATTCCTGCAGAACCAGCTAGTAGCCTGACACGACTAATCATAGATAAACCTTAAATGTCTCTGAAGTAAGTATTTAATGCCCTTCCCTTTGATTCGATGAAAATTGAATTCATTTCAATTATTGCTATCAATCAATTAATGTTATAAAAAGTCCCCAAGTGATCACATAATGCGGTCGTTTGCATATGCCTTCATTTGCATTTTTGTACTTTGGTTAATTCCCAATGAACGGTACGCTCCTTGTCCGCCATCTTGTTTTTGGCGACTATTGGCGAAACACGACTTCGCGAAGCACACGCCAAGTACGTAAGCCTACCATCTTTTAACGGGAGAGAAAGGGTGAAGTTGCCAAGGAGAAAATAAATATCGCCCGAGAAATGGCGCCAAAAAAATCGCCAAAATAGAGCGTACCGTTCACTGGGATAGAGCCTTGTACTTTTATTCACTGTTTTCCCCGCTAATTTATAAATGATCGTTTAGGTTATTAGACGCCATTTTGGGTCTCTCTATCTCAGCAGCTACTTATTATATGTTAATATTTGAGAATGCTGGCATGGAATATCAATGAATAGTCGCAATGTTGTCAGATGCAGAAAGATACATTTGAAACTCAAATAGCTTATGAATGACTTGACAACAATGCTTGCATAATTTCTCCTTGCATTTAAAATATGGAAATTCATTAACATCTTCTGATTGAATTTTTCAATAATATTTTTCTTTTTTTCGTACTCTAAGCCAGAGAGTATAAGAAAAATACGATATTCAAAATAAAATAACAAATAAATAATTCAAATATTAGGAATCAGATGAATTAAATTATTATTATGAATCTGAAACAGTATTTATTTCTTATTTAAATCTTTGATTATAGAGGCTTATAGAGACTGATTTGATGTCAAACCAATAATATTCGAATTTTATGTCAAACATGACAACTATTTTGGTATTTAATAAAAAAATTAGTACATTTAGCTCAAAAATAAAAATTCAGCAAAATGCAGGAATTCTGGATCTATCTCTCTTAGGAATAGAGATCCCAAGATTCTTCTGAAGAAATCCACAAGTCTTTATGCTTTGTCATAAATTATATAAAATCGAGGTTCTAGAATGAATTAATCATTATAAACTTCATTCGTAACATGAACTGGTCAGCTCTCAGATGTCCAGTGCTATTAATATTGTTTATTAATTCGTTAAGTTTGTAAATTTCTACATGTACTATTCTTTTCATACATATAGTCGAAGTGTTTGCTAATTATATTTCATGTTTTCTGAAATAAAGTGATATTTTCAGAATTCAGTTTGTTAAACTGGATTCACAATACATCCATCAAACGAATTTTTTAACTATATGTATATCTCAAACATATGCATTATATGTTTCTTACACAAGTAACACTCAAACATATGCATCATATGCTTCTTACACAAATTAAGCTCAAACATATGCATCATCTGCCTCTCATTCAAGTAAAACTCAAACATATGCATCATCTGCATCTTATACAAGTTAAACTCAGACATATTCATCATCTACCTTTTATGCAAGTAAAACTCAAACATATGCTACATCTGCCTCTTTTGCAAGTAAGGCTCAAACATATGCATCATCTGCCTCTTACAAGAGCAAAACTCAAACCTATGCAACATTTGCCTCCTATACGAATAAAAATCAAACATATGCATTATCTGCCTTTTTCACTAGTTAAGCTCACGCATATGCATCATCTGCCTCTTATGCAAGTAAAACAGAAACATATGCATCATCTACCTCCTATAAGAGTAAAAATCCGACATATGCATTATCTGTACCTTGCACTAGTTAAGCTCAAGCATATGCATCATCTGCCTCTTATGCCAAACTCAGACATATGCATCATCTGCCTCTTACATAAGTAACACTTTGAAATAAGGTGACTCAATTTGAATTAATTCTGTATATTAGGGAATAAATTATTGTCTAAAAGTCTTTCATTGAATAATGAAACATTAAAAATATATTCTGATTTGATAAAAGCATTAACTGGGATTTTGTTTGCGTGTGAGTGTGTGTTCTATTTCATGGAAAGTCTAGAAAAAAGGAACACCAACTATTATGCAAATACACTGCCACCAGAGGCGACAGACAATTTTATTTACTAGAAAATTATCACAAGATTTTTTTACCCCGTCCCGGCAACAGGGTGGTACAGTCAAGAAATCTACAGTTAGAACTATTGCAGAAAAGGACAGGCTAATTATTCCACTTTTTTTTTTTCGACAGAATTTTCATGGTCACAAAAAGAAAACTACACAGAAAATAGAATATCTCTTCTAACGGAGACCAGATCTTCGGGTTTTGGAGAAAGAAATAGATGTTCATGTGCTTGGCGACAGAAGTTGTCGCCAAAGTACTAAATTTTAAGATTTTCGATTCTCGAAAACTTGACAATTACTCATATTCTTTTTAAAACAATATTTTATGTTATTTGAGAGAGTCTATTTGAAAAATAGGGATGAAAGTATAAATAAAAGAGGAAAGTGTTTGATGCAAAAACTAGTGGCTATTTGTTTTTTTTTTCTTTGCCATTCAGATGTATAAAATTTTCAAAATTCAATTTTAAGTGAGTGATTGCAATTTATCCTTTTCAATTACGCTTTATTGTTTTTACTGAATGGAGTTTGCTTATAATTCTGACTTAAAAGTCAATTTATTTGAATCTGCTTATATTGACCAATATTCCTACAAATAGATCAAATTTATTCAGTTTTTCAATAAAATAATTATTGCAAACTGGGGCTTTATCCTGAATTTATTGAAATACAATTAACAATACCAAAAAAGTATTTATTGTTCAATCAATTCGAATTGCAACTTATTATTTGACTTATAATAATCCAAATTTCAAAATAAATATTATTATATTGAGTTTATAAGACATTCTTTTGCACAAAAATAAATTTAAGGTTGACAATATATTAAAGAAATAAAAATTATTTTTCATGCTAACACTTAAAAGTAGTTTGCGAGCAGACAATAATTTATACAGTTTCCGAGATTAAAAATAAATAAATCTGAAAATACATTTGTTTATTTTACGAAATAGAAATACGAATGGCAGTTTTGTTCTGCAGACGATAATTTTAGAGTTGACAAAACAGTTAATTAAAAATCCACATTGATATTTTATGATCATTTTATTTTGTTGTTAAAATCATTTGATATCAAGAATAACTTTGGAATAGCAATTCTTCTGTATTCTTACTATTTCCTTTTTCTAAAACTAATTTTTATAAATTCTCAAAAGTATTTAGATATTATGTTCTAGCAATTGGCAAGTTCGAGAAATAAAAAGCTTTTTTTTTCAGATTGACAATATCCTAAAACCTCCAATCTGGCCTCCATTTTTCTAAACACATAATAATGCAATGGAGAAATTTCAGACAGTAAAAGATCCAACAGTTTTTCATAAAGTGAATACCATGTACATTCTACAGCTAATGTTGAAGATATTCGGTATCACAGAAACACTTGTTGTGGTGGATTTGTTCAAACAGCATTATTTTGATTTTATGGCTGAACTGCGTATTTACATATGCTTATGTTCACACATAGTTTAGCTTTTGATGTTTAAACAAACCGCTATTTTTTTAATCTTCATCCTAATCAACATATTGGGTTTCTTTAATTCTTGTTTTAAAGTAGTATGCAGTAGAGACATTGCTTATTGGGTCAGGCATTTCAAGATTATTTTTACTGTACCGAAACTGTTTTTAAGAATTTTATAATTAAAGATTTATTGTCTGAAAAAATTTAGAATGTTGACAGATTTCGCTTGCAATAGATGGTGTAATAATAATTACGTAAACTGTCTACATGTAAAAAAAAATTTAAAAGTATTTTTATTATTTAAAATTAATTATTATTATTAATAATTATTTAATTTATTTTATTATTATTAAAATTAATTAAGTATTATTATTATTTGAAAGACTTGATAAAGGTAACATAACTGTAAGTTAGATAGAAAGTATTTATATAAATGTTTCAGCTATAATAAAACTATTTTTTTAAATGTCTTGGTTTAAAAAAAGTTTGCTTCAGTTAAAATTAAGTTAAAATTTGTCTTTAAATCAATTGATAAGTTTTTTTATTTGAAAATCTTTTGAAAGTTTATTTCTTGCCAGTATTATATAATTTCAAACAATATAAGAGAAATATAAAGTTTAATTTTTGTTTTCATTCAAGAACCACAATAAAAAGTAGTGAATTTCAAATGGGCAAGTTATATCTTTTTTCCTCTACAATAAAACTGCTTTAAAGAATATCTTATTTTAAACAAATATTTTAAAGTAGGCTTGAATTTTATTAGAAAAAATATCTAGAAAGCTTAATTTTTTTACTTGCAATGTGCTGTATGAAACAATACCTAGAACATGCATTGCATATTTCCCCTCATACAACATAATAAGAGCAAGTTATAGTAGTTAAATTTTAAAAATCGTTTTCAAATTTTGAAATACGTTACAATGACTACTTAACTAAGAAACAGTTAGAGAATTCATATTCCATAATCAATTTTTTAAATATTAATTAATCAAATGTGATGACTTCATTTGATAATTTTAAATTTAGTTTTGATTAAAAAGCAAACCAGAGGTAAAAACAAATAACTTTTCTTTAATATGCCAATAAATCATAAAAAAGCCATCTATTTGTATTTTTTATTATAATTTATTTGTATTTTTTATTAATATTGCAAATTAATTTGGTGAATCTAGAATTTCAATAATTAAGATATTTTAGCTTTAAATGGAGTTGGTAACAGCTAGAAAAGCATATTTTTGATTCTTGAATTTGAAAAATTATGGAAGCCATTACAAATCAAAAATTAATATTAGTTTTTTTCTTTTGTGATGGTTTTCCACCTTTCCAAGTTTTTATTATCAACAAATTAAGTGCCATGTTCTTAGACACAACAGATTCCACACATTTTTTTTGTTTTGTTTATAATAGTTATTTTAGTTTAAAAAAAACAATATGTGATCATTTTACACAGTTCGAAGACCATTTTTTTAAAACATATACTTTGTTTTAAGGCTAAATTGATAACTGTCAGCCAAAATTTAAAGTAAAAAATTAACCTAATAATTATGAATTTCAATAAATTTGATTTAAAAAAACTGACGATAAAATTTTTAACCCTAAACATCTTATAATCAGAGAAAAATTTCATTTTAATTCATAAATTAATTCATAATTTTGATAGCATGTAGAAGTAGAATACTATGCCATAAATAACAAAAATTACCAACACATTGGTGCAGTATATAATCAATTTCAAAAAATAAATAAATAAACCTTATAATTTGGTATTTCATGCAATTTAAGAAGTTCTTTAAATAAATGTCCAGTATTGATTAATTAGGATACTTAAGGAAAATGTGTAACACATAGAATTTAGACTGAAAAAAATAATTCAAGTTAATGAAAATTAAAGCACAAATTTACGATTGCAAATTTCAAGTTATCATATGAGATCATTATTATTTTTTAAGTCATTATTTTTTCATTAATTTAAGCCGTTAATCAGTTTAAAGCGATTTGAAACAATCACGAGACACTTTGATTTTCAATTTTCGTCAAAGTTTTAGAGTTCGATCGATTTTGTGATGAAAAGAAAACTCATCGTTTTTCTAAATATCGATGCATCTCGTGATTGTTTCAAACCGGTTTAAACTGGTTAAAGACAAATTAATTAAGACAACTGGAAACCAAGTTGTAACTTTAGTTGGTGATAAATCGCCAAATGTGACAGCCATCTGAATTATTTTCTACTATTTGGAAACCAAGTTGTAACTTTTGGCAATTTGTAACTTAACAATAAATCGCCAAATATGACAACCTTCTGCATCATTTTCTAATAACCCTAAAAGTAAAAGCTGGATGCCTCAAAGCAATAAATCGTCAATTTGTTGTCTACTCATTTTGAGGCTTCAAAAACGTCAAACCAAAAAAAAAAAAAAAAAAAACTTTGTTCTCACATGATAATAAAATGACTTCACAACACACGAGTACGGAGCAGTCATGTTAGATGACATGCCATTAAAGTTTATATCCAAGCTTTGACGTCACATTTGTAGACTGAATTAAATATGAGAGACTGTTTCCATTAATTAACAAAATCTTTCAAAAATTTTAAAAATCCAATCAAAAAGAAATTTTGAGACTTATAACCGAAATTAAATTACCATATATTATTGCAAAGAATAATGCAAAAATTAGAAAGGAAATAGATATAATACTCTGAAATACATAGAGATATGCTAATAATTCATACATTTGCTATACATCCACATTTTACAACAACATATTTATATAGATATATTCAGATATGTTTCTGAAAATATTAGAATACTTTATACATTCCATTGCATCTCTAATTCTGTTCTTTGTCAAATATAAAATATGTTAATAAATCTTCATTCCATATTCTGTAATTCACATTGCTTATTTTTAGTATGCTCAAGCTACAATCTTCAGTATAATCACACCACAATGCACACACATACATATAAACATGAAATAATGCATGAAATAATAATACTAAAATTAAAATTGGCAAAGGCCAATGCCAGGGTATCATATACTAAGATGTTTTTGGATATTTTAATTAGAAATTGACTACCGTGTTATAGAAATATATCTGGAGGTTATAAAAATTCATCAATTGAATAAAATCATTGATTAAATTATTATTATTATGTAGAAATTATTTTGCAAACCAATTTAATTTTTTCCCAATTTTTATCAAAGTAACAAGATGTTGGAATATAACAAATATATAACTAAAAATAACTGTTTAAACTGAACTTTTGACTATTTGATATATTCATTGTTTCTAAAAAATTGGAAACACCTCATCTCTTTTAATATTCAGTTGTGTGAGAAAATCATAAAATTGGCAAAGGAAAAAAAAAAAAAAAACATTGACCAACATTTGGGAAAATAATTTAAATAAACAGGATTACTATTTTATTGCTGACAACTTAACAATTCATATATATATATTAACTATTTTCTATAATACATAAATTTTAGAATTATAAAAGAAAAAAAGTAAAAAAAATCTGAAATTAAAAAAAAATTGTTAATTGTTCCGGTCAATTAAAATAGATTGCAAAAAATATAAATATATTATCAAAACAGATAAACATTGTTTGCTTATTTTACATTTAAAAATTAAATTTTTTAATTATATCGTTATAATTGTTTATTCTTAGGGTTAATTAGAATAATTAGAAAACAAAAAATATAAATATAATATCAAAACAATTAAATATCGTTTGCTTATTTTATTTTAAAAATATAATTATTCAACTATATCTTAATAATTTTTAATTGTTACTGTTAATTAGAATAATTAGATTACAAAAATATAAATATATTATAAAAAATTAATAAATATCGTTTGCTTATTTTATTTTCAATATATAAATTTTTTGCCTATATCTTTGAAACATATTGAAAAAAAATTAATATTTCAGTAAAATAAAAATTACAGATGGCTTAGGTTATTAAATAAACATTCAGTTAAGTTAAATTACTTTGTTCTTTATTCTTAACCTTTATTTTCAGTGAGTTTTATATCTTCAGACAATATATTTATCTTTTAGATACATCAATTTCATTTCTTTAGTTCAGAACATAATTTTAATATTTTAAAAAATATTTAAGCTATTCAATGGAACACATTAAAATTAAATTAAATTAATTTACAGAAAAAAATATTTAAAAATTATCGTAATATATAACAGAAATTTGCGTTTAGTGGATTACAATTGATGAAATTCAGGATCAGTTGAATCGTTTGGAATTTTATTTAATTTAATAATATTTAATAGCAAACGATAAATTTCGGTTCATCATTTTTTAAATAATTGGTATAATTTTATACATATAGATGGCGCTGTATGCCAAGTTGTAATCATGTTTAAAATGATATAGACTAAATAAATGTTTCTTTGGTTGTAATTTATTTCTGGGACACCGAGAAATTATACTATATTTTTGTCAATTCTTTCAATAAATATGTAAAAAGATACTTATAAATTAATCCTAACTTTAACGGTTGAATAAAAATATGTTTTGATTGTGAATAGTTAAGATTCTTTTTTCTTACTGACTTTTATGGTAGCTTTTGTCTTAGAATTTAGAATTCAAAATGCCAATAAAAAAGGAACTTTATTCTAATAAAATGTTTTTCTTCTTCATATATTGATCTAATTCATTATTATTGGTTATGATAAAAATTTACAGAAACGCATTTAAGAAACAATGCAAAAAATTTAACTTCAACTGTAACAGTCTGAATTTGATTCGTAATTTAATAATTTGGTGCAGTCATAACAAAAGTAAGAAAATATTTAAAATATACACTTTTTTTAAAAATTTTTACTGCATTAAGAAGTTTTTTAAAAATCAAAGTTCTAGAGGTTCAAACAAAATCATAAAAGCATGTTACTTCAATGTTAGAAGGATATAAATTATAACTATCATAGTAAAAAAATCTTAAACATTCATTAAACAAAAAAATGTAATAAATGTTTCTAATATTTAAATTTTCTGACACCTTATGGCAACTCTTCACCTCAACTCTTAATCGTTGTCTTTTGTTTTGATTTTTTTGTCGAAAATTATAAAATTGCCTTCTATATTTTAGATCACTGTTATAAATATTTTTGTAATAACAATTTTATTTTTAAATTTTATACAGCTTTCTGATTTTATTGCAAACACAATAGATTACTGGAGGAAAAATATATGATATTCATTTGGGTATCCATTATTCGATATATTTACATAAGCTGGGAATGTCTAGATAACTGTTTTTTTTAATAATTCTAATAAATTGATATTATCTTCAAAATATTAGAAGAAAAAAAACCCATTGTAATTACTAAAAGACAAATAAACAATCCATTGAAAACAAAGCAAAGCACACTTACAACTAAAATCACTACTAAAGCATGCAAGAAGTTTGAATTTTTTTTAACAAATAAAATAAGACCTCAAATTATCTAAATATTTATATATACATATGATGATAATGTTTTGATGTCCAAAATGCTTTTTTGGAATGTATAATAAATTCAGTTTGATAATGAAAATATGAAAAAGTACACTAAAACACAATTTTCTAAAGATTTCAACTAAAAATTTTTTTTGGAAATTACTTACTTTATGAAAATTCATCCATAATTTTTTCTTCGTTTATTTTATTTTTAAAAAAATTCATCAAAACAATTCAAACTTTAATTTCACATAGTATTTCCTATAAACAAATCATTAAAATTGTCAATATTCTTGATTATGTATCCGAGAGACTTTAATAAGAGACTGTCAGATTTTTATGTATACAATTTATAGGACTGAATACAAAGTAAGGACGAAAATTTATTTATTGATTTTGTGTATTGTTACGACTTTATAAATCAATTATTTTTTCGATTATTAATCGATATTTTACTGTAAGTTCATCATTCTGTAATAAAAACTCTGACAGTTTACAAATGCTAAAATTTTTCAATTAATTTATTGTTGAATTTATTAATTTATTTTTATTATCAGTTTGGAAAAATAAAAATAAATTGAAATATTGCTGATAGATTTGTAAATTTCTTTATAATAATTTAAAATATCTTTTAAAAATAATTTATAACTTTCATTTTTTTTTTCAATTTTTTGTAGAGCCAAATAAAAATATTTTTATCATTTTAGAAAATTCATGCCAACTAGATTCCAATTTTGCCAAAAATGAATATCAGTTAGATTTTAAGAAATTTTTTTGGTTAATGAAAAAGGACCGAATTTTTCTTTGAAATATTAGAACTTCAAAAACTTATAAATAGATATTTTAATTAATTAACTGTTATTTCCTTAAAATCACATATTATTATTTTTAAATACAAAAATTAGATAGTAATTTTGAATCTACTATAATTTCTAATATAGTTTTGAATTATAAATTTATGATTATTTGCTTTTAGAATTTACAACTACGAGATTAACTGAAATTTGCCTTCTGAAATTATATTCTATCACAAGTATACATACATCGGCCCATTATTAAATATAATTATTCAACTGTTAAACCTATATTTTAAAAATGCTTTATTAAAGTTATTATATTAACTGAAAAAACTGTGAAAGGATTAAAATTTTCATTTAAATAATCAGGCTATAAAATTGAATGAAATTATTTTAATACCTTTGTATATATTTCAAATATGCAAGAGATGTGGCGATTTTAAATTCACCAAGAGTAAATGAAATCAACTCTACCCTGGCGCCATCTAGCATTTTTTTTTTTACAAATTATCAATCAAATCTAAAATAAACAACTAAATAATTGGTCCATTAAGAGAAATGTTGCAAACGAAAATATTATTTGTAAGAATAATTGACCAAGTTTCTGAAATTTCTAATGATAAAATTTCAGTTTTTAGAAAAATTGGAAAACGAAAAAAAAAAAAAAAAAAAAGTTTCCCGTTCGCAATTTCGTTTAATCTTTTTTTTTTTTTTTGCAATAATTCTTTGCTTTATTAAAATTATTCCCAATAATCCGATTTGCTTTTGAGAATATTTTAAATTGTTTGGCTAAAACAGGTGAAATGTGTGATTCCGAATAAAAAGCGTGTAGATTTAAAGTTTTAAATTTAATAAATTTGTACAGGTAAATTTTTTATATTGAATATTATGCAATTATTGATTATTTTTAATAATAATCAATCATATTTCTGGTTTTCCCTATTACATATATTCTATTAATAGAAAATATTCGTTCGTTAATAATGGCATTACATTTCCGTTCAAATAGTTCAAACGATAATTAATAAAATGCCTTATTTTTGCAGCTGCCAGAAAAATAAAATGCTTTATTTTTGCAGCTGCCAGAAACGATTTCAAATAAACTAAGCGCAATTTTTGGCATCTAATTTTTAAGAATTTAAGATCATTTCCGAAAAATTCAATTCATTCCTATTTAAGCAGTAAAAACCACATTTGTAATCATCGGGCCTATAAGCAAATATTAAATAAACATTTTTTTTTTTTTTTTCAAATTGTGCGGCTCAATTTAGATATATTGCAGCAGATTAGTGAGATATTCTTTTTAAAAAAGATACATATAAAATTAAAATATTTTTATATAAAAGGAAAGAGTTTTTATATATAATTCATATAATTTCATAATAATAATAATAATAATTTTAAAACAGATGTAAATTAACATATGGCTACATAATTAAAAATCATACGGAAAAACGACCCCCTTTTTTTAAAGAAGGTATAACAAAAGGAAACACAAAGGTGACTAAAATTATACATATTTTATAGGAACTGCACATGGCAACATCGATTATGATAATTTGTAAATAACAAAATAATATTATAATTACTTATTACAGAAGTCAGTGGTTCTCAGCCTTATAGGACATTGCGCGCCAAAATTTTTACATAAGCTTTAAACACGTCACCTGGTAATAAATGTTGTTGAGTTTCCCCTTTCTAATAAAATTTTGAATTTAAAATTAATTAATAGAAAAGAGTATTTTTCGAATTTACTTATAGAAAAACTGTTTAATATTTGAAATTTTTTGTTTAAACCAGTGCAGGGAAAAAAAAGAACTAACTTAAAAAACAAACAAACGAACTAACTAAAAAAACCGAACGAAAGAAAACGAACTCTAACTACAAAAAGCCAATTGTATAATTGCAGAGAGGGAAAAAATTACAATATTCAATAATAGCACTGAAAAGGGGGGAAAATAGAATTTCCCAGTAGCAGCATTGCAAAGAAAAAAATATAAAATCATTATCATCAGCAGTAACACTGTAGAGAAAAAAAAAAAGAATAGTAACTAATAATTATTACTCCACAGAGAAAAAAAATTGCAACATTCAATAGTAGCACTGAAGAATGGGAGGGGAGATAAATTTTTCCAGTAGTAGCATCACAAAAAGCATTATGGAATCATAATTCATTAGTAGTAAAACTGTAGAGAAAAAAAAGAGCAATAACCAATAATTATTATTCTGCAATAAATAAATAAATAGTAATAAAAACAATAGTAGCACTGTAGGGAAAAAAATCAGTAATATTCAAAAATAACATTGTAGAGGAAGGGAAAAAGAATTTATCAGTTATAGGATTGCAAAAAAAAGTTACAGAGTCATTAAAATTAGTGGTAACACCATAGAGAGAAAAGAAAAAGTATACGAACTAACAATTACAAAGTAGAGAAAAAAAGTGAGAGCAATAAAAACATATAGCAGCACTATATGGAGGAGAAAATACCGTAACATTTATCTGCATTGCAGAGAAAAAAGTATAAAATTTTCCAATTGTGATATTGTAAAGAAAATTATAGAATCATAAAAATCAGCAGTAACCAGTTTAAAGGGAAAAATAAATAAATAAATAAAATCTTATAATTATTTTATAGAGAAAAAAAAGAATAAGAACTAATTATTTTCAAAGAAAATTAAGAGAAACAAAAACTAATAGCATCATTGCATGGAAAAATATGGAAGTCATAAGAACGACAAATTATATTTACGAACATTGAAAAATAAAAAAGATAAAGAAAATGAATCAGGAATTCAAAACCTGATGGATCCAATCACATAATTTAAATTACAATTTTTCTCTATTTATAACACTTTACGTGCATTAATAAAATTTAAATTTCAGAAATTATAATAATTATTGGTATGTATTGAATTGATAAAATACGAAAAAAAAGTAATTTAATGAATTATTATTCGAGATTATTAACGATATTTTTATCGTAATTTATATTTTTTAATCGCTAATTTTTTTCTAAATTTTTTATTATAAATCATTTATATTCGAGTGCACTTATGTAAATTATTTATAATCGTAAATGATTTACATAAATGCACAATCCTTAATTACTGTAAATCATTTGTATTCGTGTGTTCTGTAGCACTTATCGTTCAGATCTGACGTTCATAGACTTGTCACTTTTTTCTCTGCAATACTCTGCATTGAAGTGTTTAAATGGACTGCATTGAGTGTTTTTAATATTACAATACACAAAAGGATTAAATATTAAAGAGCATGCTCAATTACATTTGTCATGTGATTGCGGCGTCTGGGAATTCAACACCATTATAAACGCATATCGTGTGAAAAAAGTTTTATGAAAGTTATAATCTAAAAACATAGAAAAAAATATACATATTGAGAAAATGCCACAATTTTTTGCTTTTTGGAAATAATAATTTTAATTTCAAACATAGTCGACCGAGAAAGAGAATAATTGGATTTTAAACAAATGTAATTATCTTCATAACATTACATCTAATTATCGTAATAAAACGTATAAAAATGAATTATCTTCGTAAGACGCATCTAATTATAATAATAAAACATATAATATCCAATTATCTTTTAAAACACATCTTATTATCATAATTATCTTAAAGCACATCTAATTATCATAATAAAACATATAATATCCAATTATGGTCAATAAACACATTCAGTTATTATAATAAAACACATAACATCCAATTCCAATTATCTTCATAAAACACAT
>JAPMOQ010008595.1:179328-203070 GCA_026543055.1 Argiope trifasciata | reverse complement strand
AATAAACCTCTGTAAAACGATTTTTTCAATCTAAATTTCAGTATTATTTTCTCCCTTTATAGTAATATTTTGATTTTCAAACGCTTTTTTTTTTTTCGTTTTCTTTTGTTATTTTTTCCGTCTATTAAGACTCATTGCGGATATTCAACTTATCCCTGAATAAATAGCTATTGTTCAGATTTCAAAACAGATGGAGACCACCCTTTTGGGAATTGGAGTGGGTGAGGGGG
The DNA here is from genome assembly GCA_026543055.1 of Argiope trifasciata. Taxonomy (NCBI): domain Eukaryota; kingdom Metazoa; phylum Arthropoda; class Arachnida; order Araneae; family Araneidae; genus Argiope; species Argiope trifasciata. The sequence goes on along the minus strand of JAPMOQ010008595.1, from coordinate 202,840 downwards.
TGGGTGAAGTGTATATGTAATGCCTAGTCTCATTTCCCAGTAAGCTTTGGAATTCTGATAAGGTTTAAGGACATCTGGACCTGTCTTTTCACCTTGTCACAGAACAAGTGCCCTTTGTTAGAGGAACAGAGGGAGATGGAGGCGGGGTGTTGTTAAGTGACGTACTGAAAAGTGAGTTCAAAGGTTATTTTATAGTCTAATGATTTTGAGCTCTAGGCGAAATATTTGGTTTAAACTTTTCTTTCTTTCAAGCGATATTGTTCCCTAAAAGCCGTATCACACGGTGAAATGTCGCCAGCCCTTTTCCGTTTCTACCCTCAAAAACCGGTCAAGCAAGTTTCATAATCGACAACTTATTCGAACAAGTTCGAAAATGTTATCGAAAATATTGTCCGCGAACGAAATTCAACAAATCATGTGAAACTTTTAAGTGATGTCACACAAGTGACGTCACTTTCCTTGTCGTTTGCTGAGGGAAAGCGCCGAAAATATTTTGCCGTGTGATAAGGCCTTTAGATGGCTGGGCGAAAGCAACTATCTTTTCGAGATAAACTGAAAGTTATCAATGATATTGATGAAGGAATGAAGCAGATTGATGCGGCTAAGAAACATAGAATATCGCAATCTACAGTTGCAACCTTCCTAAAGAAGAGAAAGCAAATCGAAGATGCTGTAACTTCAAATGAAATTAACCCAGAGCGAAAACGACTGAAGGTTGCGACAAATGAAAACAATGATGCTGCTGTTTTAAAATGGTTTCAAGAGATGAGAGCAACAAATGTCCCAATAAATAGACCTTTATTATGTGCAAAAGCACGGAAATTTGCAGCAATGCTAGGGAACGAAACTTTCAAAGCTAGCAATGGTTGGTTAATGCGTTTTCGAGATCGTCATGGAATAACTTTCCAAGAAGTTCACGGAGAGAAAAAGTCAGCCCCGATAAACGATGCAAATGAATGGCGGCAAAACAAGATGAAAGAAATCTTAGAAAAGTATGCTCCAGAAGACATTTATAATGCAGATGAAGCTGGGCTGTTTTTCCAACTCCTACCCGATCGAACATTGGCATTCAAGGGTGAAAAGTGTTATGGAGGGAAGAAATCAAAGCAGAGACTGACTGTTCTGTGTACAAACAGCACAGGAACGCATAGAATACAACCTCTCGTCATTGGTAAATCATTGAAGCCAAGGTGCTTTAAGAACGTGAAAAGTCTTCCCGTGGAGTATAAAGCAAATAAGAAGGCTTGGATGACGTCTAAATTTTTTTCCGAATGGTTACAGAAGTTAGACAATGAAATGAAGAAGAGAAAGAAAAAAATCGTTTTGTTGATAGATAACTGCGGTGCTCACACGTCATTTCCAAAGCTACAAAATATCGAAATCGCTTTTTTCCCTGCCAATTGCACTTCAATTTTACGGCCTCTTGATATGGGCATAATTAAGTGCTTCAAAGGATATTAGAGAAAACGGTTGGTGGACTCCATACTTGTAAACTTTGAAAATAAAGTAGAAGACCCTTTCAAAGCTGTAAATGTCAAGGAAGCGTATCACATTATTGCTGGAAGTTGGTGGGAAGTAACAGAAAAAACCATTCGGAATTGCTGGAAAAAGGCCGGCCTTTGTGTTATGGAAGATAAGAAATCTGATAATGATGAAAATTCCATAGACAATGATCTCTCAGATGATCAAGAATGTGTTTTGCACATCAAAAAATCCGTATCCCAACTTGAGGAAACAAGCGGTAAAAGGTTTGGAATTAGTATAGAAGACTATTTAACAGCAGATGATGATCTTATGGTTTTCGCAGCAGTTACTGATGAAGATATTCTCTCTGAAATTACTGATGAGATAGGAAACAATGATGAAGATGATGATGATAATACAGGTCCATCGCAGTCCTTATTGTCAGCCCAGGAAGCTCTTCAATCCGTGAATTCTCTACGGACATTTTTTTCAAGCCTTCCGTCGACAAATGAAGAACATTTTCGTGCACTAGACTCAATGCATACAGTATTGGTGAACATAACAGTTAAAAAAATGAATAAACAAACAAAAATATTGGATTATTTTCAATAAAAAGTGTTTTCAGGTATGTGAATATTTATGTGCTTATTTTCTGAATTTATCTTTTTTTTTTAGTATTTAAACCACTATTATTAGTATTTTACAAATTAATTTCTTCTAAATATAGACTTAAAAGTAGTATGTTATGCACCTTAAACTAATAATAATAAAAAAAACTCTTATTAAATGCTCAAAATATGTGGGCCCTCGATATAACAATATGCCTCTCTACAACAATATATTTATTTGATCCCTAAAATGTTGTTGTAACGAGGTTTCACTATATATATATATATATATATATATATTGTTTATTGATCTGTACTTTCAGAAATCTGTAAATGCGATACTTGTGAGACGCATCGATTTATAGAAATCAAATATGATATATGATTTTGTGACAACAAGCTCAGTTTTGTGTCAAATCTTTGTTTCAATCTGTTGAGAAAAGCAAGCGTAAAACACAAATACGATTTTTGGTTACTATTACCCGCATATATAGAATAAACCGTCAATAAGAAAGACTTTCCCAGACAAAAAGATTTCCGAAGTCTTCTGTTACTTGTAGGTTCTGTCGAGACCAAAACATCAGATTCAGGTTTTAAAAGATCGCCCTTACGATGTTTTGAAATGCTTTTTGGATTGGCCACAGATTGGCTGGATTTGCCTTCCACGAAACAAGTACATGTACAGGCATCTGCTGTTAGACTTTACTTCGATCATTAAATACTCGAACTATTATTTTTCAGATTTGGTGCAGAATTTTTTTTGCGGAGTCCTAGTGGTTTTAAAAAGATATTCGTCGACGAATCGGGCTCTTTTATAACTTCTTCTTCTAGGACAGTCGACCATCCCGACCTAGGGTTGCGATTGATAACCAATACATCAAATTTCCAACTCTCAAAAAGTTGAAAATCCAATAACTATGTTACCAATCTGGTTGCTCTTTAATTTATCAAAATTTTCACTGGTCAGACCCAGTTAGCTCCGTTGAGCTACACGCGAAAAAACTTATGTCAATTTTGAAAACAAAAATGTTAGTTCAGTCCCAATAATTTAAGGCACGTGCAAAGTAACTCCATTAATGTTCTCATTAACCTAAAAATAAAAATAAAAATTATTTACTTAATTCATTAATTATAGCCATCATGACTCCATCTTCATGACATTAGAGCATTTATGCGCTCTTCTTAACTAAATCCATTTAACTTTTCTCCAACTATCACAAATTAAAGTTCTATTCCAAATTATGATGTGGAGGTGCTCGTGACCACTTTCTCACATCGCGGAACTCCGAAGCATCACGACGTGGCCGTTGCCGACCACCCGGCCATCACTGAACGTAGCAGTATGGACAGGAATTTGTAGTGGTCGACTGCTGAATAAGTATTGTCCAACCCTACATTGACCGGTCAGTCGAACTAACATTCCTTTCTTGGTAGTCAATAGCTGTCTTTCTCCCTATCTGCACACTCTCAAACAGTTGGAATGAAACTATCAATCTCTTCATGGACTACTATCCGCTGTTTGAAAATAGTTGAGTCTCCGAGGAATATTGGTTGTATTTGGTTTAAATTAAATGTTGTTGTTGTTATCAATGGCATTTTACAAGCCCGCTGACAGCTATCAGCGATTTAAGCCGAAATGAACGTCCCTTGTTTTTCAGTAGCGCCAACTTAGGGCCAAAAGTACCACTTACCTACTTCATATTCGCTTGCATTACTCCTTTTATACAGGAGAGCACATGCACATTACTCACAAATAGAACAGTAAATTACAGCCATGCCCGAATCGGGAAACGAACCCGGGAAGCCCAGATCACGGAGAAGACACGCTACCTCTGTGCCAGATCGCCGGCTTAAATTAAATACCCTGTACATTTTAAAACTGTACGTGGATGGTACATTTACGGCAAAATTGATGCTAATATATTTCTAAAGAAAAGGAAAAATTTGCCACAACATCATATTGGCATTAAAAGAGAATGTGCCTGGATCATTTATTTCAAATTGCACATAGGCATTTCTGATTATATTATTTCACTTTCTGATTGCTCTTATAAATTAGGCAGATGTTATTTAGCAGAATCTTTTTTTCTTAGCTTTCAACCCCTGGTGGGAAGATTGTTGAAATGAGAATAAGATACTTCCGGCATGGTGCTTGTATCTCGCCACCCTGGAGGGTTACACAAAAAGGAGGGAGTTCGGCTCCTCCAATTAATGGGGGTACGTACTTCCTTAGGGAATGGTTGACCCGTGGTCTATAATGGCCCTTAGAACAATCACCATTCCTGCCAGTGTTGCTGTTACGACTACAATGGTTTGACAGATGGTATGTGTCCGGTATATCGACTTTATTCCTAATCCGGAAATAAAAATAAGAAGACGCCATCCACTTATAACCCAAATAACATATGGACATGGAGATCGCCTGCATATTTCCAAAGATTTGGAAGAACGCAAGAAAATGAATGCATTTGTGGAGAAATGGGTACGGTTTACCACTATTTAAATGGAATGTATGGAGATCTCAGAGTGAAGGAAGGACCTGGAGATTGCAAATAACGATTTAAGTACAGTACCGATGATACCAGGTCATCTCAAAACCCCGAAGGATATGATGTTAAAGATTGATAGTTTCAGTTCAACTGTTTGGGAGTGTGCAGGTGGGGGAAAGACAGCTATTTACTTCCCCGAAAGGAATGTTAGTTTGACTGACCGGTCAATGTAGGGTTGGACACTACTTATTCAGCAGCCGACCACAACAAATCCTGTCGATACTGCTACGTTTAGTGGTGGTGGAGTGGTTGTCTGTATACAAGAAGAAGAAGTACTAATAGTACCAGGTCATGTCAAAACCCTGAAGGATATGCTGTCAAAGCTCGATAGTTTCATTCCAACTGTTTGAGAGTGTGCAGGTGGTGAGGAAGACATCTATTTGCTACCCCGAAAGGAATGTTAGTTTGACGGATCGGTCAATGTAAGGTTGGACAATACTTATTCAGCAGTCGACCACAAAAATTCCTGTTGATACGGCTACGTTCAGTGGTGGCGGGGTGGTCAGCTGTATACAATAAGAAGAGTGTTGCTGTTACGGCGGTTCGGTCATTCAGTATTTATTATCCGTGTGTTTTCGTTGGGGGAAGTCAATGATATAAAATGAAAGATTTCAACAATAAAAAAAACTTCAGATTAAATGTTTGATAAAAAATTAAAAATGATTTAAATCTCAGTGAACTGATGGAATCTGTTGTTGAAATTAATGCTAAAAACATTTTTTAGAAAAAGAAAAAAAAGGGTAAAATTCTGAAAAAAAAAGTTACAATATGATTAAAAGGTCAATTTTTAAATTTTAAAATGATATAAAAATAAAATCTATGCTACTGTATTTCTGGAAGTTATGGAGGAGAAATTGTCAAAATTTCGTTTAATTCCTATTTATAATAAAGTTAAGTGCGTGTGTGTTGATTCTTTAGAAGTCGAGCTTTTTGGCCTAAGGCTGCCAAATTTGGCACATATATAACTTGACGCTGGAATTTGTACCTAGGAATGCTATTTTTCAAATTTTATTTAATCAAAAATTAAGATGAATGTTAAAGTTTTTTGCCATTACTTTCAAAAATCTTTTTGCAAAAGATGAATTTTACTTACAGAAAACACTATTTCAAAATTTCACATATCATGTTTTTAACTACCTCAATTCGTGGGGCTAAAAGTCACTGAATTTTGACATTTCTTTTAAATGTTGTTTTGCCAAAACTTCTGACGCTAGATTACATTATTGCTCTGACGTTCAAATAAAATTTATTGTTTTCCCAAATATTTAATCCGGTGATCTTCTTCCATTGATGAAAGTTAAAGAATAAAAGTTCAGTTTAAATCTGTAAAGTTTTCTGGAGTAAAGTTACAATATTGTCGCAAAAAGAAAGTTTATCACGAGCTCAGTGGCCCAATGGTCATAGCGCGCGATCCAAACCCAGAGTTTTCGGGTTCGATACTCGACATGGCTGTTGTATCCAAAGTATGGATATTTAGTTTGTTTCTTTAGTTATTGTTTCCTTAAGTTCTCTAATATTCTATACCCTTCTTTGTTATGTAAATGAGTTGTTTCTCGAATATTCTGTTCTTGTATAAAAGCTGATACCCACTAGTCGTGGGTCACTTCTCGACCTTGTAAAATTGCGAGTCGCCACTTTCCTTCAATAAACTTGATTGTTAGTCTAAAGCTGACGGTGTGTTTATTTAGATCTTCGTGACAACAATGCGAAACAGATAAAATTTGGGACGTAGCTTTTGCACCAAACTAGTAGATTTTTCAAATCAAATTTTGACCGAAATTCATTCGTAGAAAGACAGCCTCAACGCCAATAATTACTTAGAATGAAAAAGCTCTTAACGAGTTGTGATATTGCAGGCACAGTTATGGACGCGGGTTGGTTGTATTGATTTCTTCTGGCGCAAAAGCCATGTGGCGCCAAGCTAATGGTAAAGAAACAAGCCAGACCATAAAACCACACCAAATAAAAACATGAAAGCGGAAAGTATCAACGTAAAAATGCAGGAAATTAATGTGCAATTATGTTAAAAATAAAATTAAGCCATGTTGTGATAAAAGCATTACAATGAAGCAATGTAAAAAGTGAAACATGAACAAAAATCTAAGATTACTAAATACAAGAACAAAAATCAATGTTTTTTCAAAACTTGATGATATTTGGATGGTATGTTTCACCCACCAGGTCTTGTAGTTTAAGGAAAGACGAATAGAAAAAATGATGACGATGAACATTAAAATCAAGGCATTCGATCAAAACATGTTTAACACTAAAAGCAATATTACAAGTGGCACACACTGGTACCCTTTCACCAAGGAACGTGGGAGTCTTTACTTATAGTTTGGCATTCTGATTTTTTTTGGTAATGCAGTCTGGAGTTTTACCTGCTACTGGTGTGTTCTTTCTCTTTTGTTCTAATAATATTGTCAGTTCGTGATTGATCTTTTGTGTCGTGTTGCTGTAATATCGCTCGGATTTGGAAGTTATAATTTATTGTTTTATTTCTGTTAAACTGGTTTAGCCTCAATTTCAAGGTTCACGAGGGGTCAATATTGGCGACGAAAGTCAGATCCCTCATAGAAAACAATCCCTTGTTTTAATTCCAGCCTGAGGGTGACCTTTAAGAAAGCCTGCAGGCTGGATTCTAAATTTGTTTTTTGATTCTATTTTTATACTTCTTGTTTTAATTAACATGGTATGTTTACTAATTAGGTTAAGTTTATGTGTTTTTGTAGTAGCAGCTATAACGTTCTCTAAATACAATTGCATCTTTTTTTAGTTTGATTCAGAAATAATTTTTTAAAGTTTTTTTATATTTTTATTCAGAAATATTTTTTTTAAAGTTTGATTCAGACATAATTTTTTAAAACTGAAATTTCATAATGTTTGCATTTTTGATTATGTCGTTTTATGGAAATATATTTCTATAATAATATATATATGTTTCTATAGAATATATGTCTATAAAATTTCGAAGTTTATCAATAATATGTCAAGGAAACAATTTAAATTTTTTACTTTACAACCAATGGGTCGTCATAGACGGCTAGTAAGTAATAAAAGCTATTTCTGTGTCATAGACGTTAACGTTTTATATAAGTAGATGTACTCGCAACAATTTGGTGCGATAAGATAGTAAAAAAAACTTCTAAGAACACTTCTTACATTTGATCACTCGCGCATAGAAGAACAGTTCTTGCAAAAAAAAATTGTAGTGTAAAGTACAGTGAAAACATGTCAGATTTACCAAATAATCCAGAATTTGAAATAAATGCACAAATGTCCAGTTTTTTTTTTTTTTTTTTTTTTTTTTTTTGTATCTCTATAAATAAAAATGAATGTTTGTCTGCATATCTCTTATGCCTTCCTAAACCGTTCATCCGATTGCGATGAAAATTGGTCAGCTTATTGCTTACATCTACGGGATGGTTGTAAGGATGGTACAATTATCTAAAATTAAAAAAAAAATCGAATTTCAACCACATTTATTTATGAAGGATTAATATCCAAATAACTCTCCGAGGAGACAATAGATTCTGTAAAAATGCTATATCGAATTAAAATTTTAATATTTTGTAGCTACAGTAGGCAAATGCTTTATAAGTCATTCTCTGAGATAACAACTTCATTACAGATTATGGGAGAAAGTTTTGGGAAGACCAACTCTGGGGGTTTTATATTTTAATTAAATTTTTGCGTTTTTCTCAGTAACCACCAAAAAATATTGTAGTACAAATTATTTTGCGCCCTCTTAAATATCAAAAATTATCTTTTCTACTATATTAACGATTTTATGGTATAAATATATTTTCAATGTTCAATCAATTTTAAAAGAAAATATTTTAATCCCATTTTCTAAACTTGAGAATTTTGCACTAATATGAAACGAATCACGAGATACAATAAATAGTTTCTTTCATTTCCGTTCTGCAAGAAAACCAAGTTTTCCAATTCTAAAAGAATACACAAATGTAATGCATAAAAATGAATGTTTGTATTGGGTTGTTCGGAAAGTAATTTCGTATTTTTTTGTCAAAATGAAAAGAAATTTTCGTTTAATGAATAAATTATTTATTAAATTATAAAATTGCCATTCTGGTCTAATACCTTTTGCCATATTTTTGGTAGTAACATGATTACACGCTCATAAAAGTTTTGGTCTTTGCTGTAAAAAAAACTGATCGAGGTGGTTTTTGGCCTCCTCATTTAAAGGAAAAATTTTGCAAATCAGTTCTGGTACTGATGTACTGTTAACACATCTTCTCCACACATATTGGCTAATTTATTTCTGGCTTGAACAGCATTTTTACCTTTTATATAGCAAAAAAGAAAAAAATGACGAAAATGCTGTTTATTGCTCTCCATATTTAAAAGGGCACCATCCAAAAACTACTGCTAAGAATCAGCTGCACTTTTTCACACTCAAGCCTTGCTATATCAGCTCTTAAAACATAAAATGATTTTGCGGTTTAAGTATGAAATTGGGTGCGAAAAATGCAATTAAATCCTTTGTCAGGAAAAAACGAAATTACTTTCCGAACGACCCAATATTTTATACACTGCCATCCCGTTCATCCTACTTCGAGAAAACATGGCCAAATGATTGATTGATTGCACTTAATGTTTTCGTCTGTTGCAACGCGCCGGGTACCAGCTAGTGTTTTATAAAAAGATAAATATTTCCTTCAACAATATCTCATTTCTCTATAGATAAAATCAATACTTTCATAGGCAGGCACTCAAGTGATGTTGGATTTATATATGTGAAAATAGAGAGTAAATGGAATTTGATGTCCATCTGTAATGTCATGATTATAGATTTTAAAAATTTTTTGATCTAGCTACAGAAAGGAAAGTTTCCCAAATTGGGCATTCCCTTTTCTTCACTATACCTCGAAGCTTAACCCCTTTCAGTAAGATTTAAGAATGCAAAAACTATGGGTGAAATAGCTATTTAATTTTTGCTTAAGAAAACTTAGTTTATTTTATAATTCTAACTAATTTATAATTATTAATTAAATTTATATTATTGGTATGAATGTAATTGTAATTTGTAAAATCGCATTCAACATTTCTTCAAAAATCTCTAGTGATTTCGGATTAGCCCCTAGTTTTCGCATTTACGTCAGGTATTCCTGTCATTTTTTATTTTATTACAGGCACAATATGTGTCTACGACTCCAGAGTGTTCACAAAATTCACTTATTAGTCACTATGCGCGTTTTCGTCCTCTTGGTAATATTTCACTATCATTAGTTTCATTATCAGTATGCTTATTTATGTAAATGTATGCTTATTTCTGATTTTTCTGAATCACTTTGATCTTCTTGATTTACATTATTCTTATTCATTAAGGTGTTTATTTCACTGCATGTTTAGCATTTAGTTAGTCAGATGTTCTGGTTGAATATTTATTAGAATGAATGAACGAATTTATCAGAATGACTACTAATAGTTTGGATGTAATTTGTACCCAGACAATCAAACGATATATGATAGTGATCTATGATATCAGCATAAGTAAAAAAATGCATCCGCATTCAATACGCTAGAAATTTTAAATTAAATTATATTCAACTTTAGTCGCATGAGGAGTATAACTTGTCACGCCATATAGCACAATGTCGAGTATAGCTCGTCATTGTGGCATGAAAATATTATATGGCATGAAAAATCAACGACGAGCTATACTCGTCATTTTACGGGAAGAGATTAAGGTAAAACTTGTAAATATTGAATGAATATAAAAGTGGAAGGGAAAGCACCGAGTCTACAAACAAATGTTGAAGAATCTGGATAAAAATTGTTCTACGAATGCTTAATTGATGTCCAGTGTTTTTCTATGAAGTGTCTGTGAGCTAAAAATCATAGTTTAAAATATAAATTAAAATTAAAAATGAGATCTACTATCGCAAATTTCAAGTTATCATGTGAAAACATTATTATTTTTTAAGTCCTTATTTATCTTAATTAATTTCAGTCATTAACCAGTTTAAACCGACCACAAGACATCTACCACTCTCATATGTATAGTTTTGGAGATGAATCGATTTCGAGATGATAGAAATCCAGCGTTTTTCTAAATGTTGATACATGAGTTATCTGATAGCCTCGGTCTTTTTTCAAACCGGTTAAATATTTAAAATAATTAAGAATTCATAAGAATCATTTTATCATTTATCATTTTATACTAACGTCCCGTTTTAAAGCAACACGAGGGCTATTTTGGGACGGACCTCGTCATTCTGAACCACAGATGACGAGGACGACACCTGAACTGGCACCCCCCTCTCCACACTACGCCACACCACCGGGAGGACGTTTGGCCTGACAGATTTAACGTGCAAGAGACCCCTCACACGACAGTTCTTCGGTGGAATCGAGTCTCGAACCTGGAACTCTCCGGTCCCGAAGCCGTGACCTTACCACCAGGCCACCGCGGCCTCCTAAGAATCAAGATAATGCATAATTTTGAAATCAAGTTGTAATTTTAGTCGGCGATCAATCGCTCAATGAGACAACCTTCTAATGATTCTGAAAGCAAAAAATGGTTACCTCACAAGCAATAAATCATCAATTTGTTGCCTACACATTTTGAGGCTTCTAACTATAAATATCGTCTATTTGTTGCCTGCGCATTTTAAGACTACAAAATCTTAAATTAAAATATCATTTTCTCACATGATAAAAAACCTTCAATTGCTTTATATGCAACGGATTTAATCATAGCTTAATCAGATTTTAAATAAGATTAAGGAATAATTTTTTTGTATTTATTCTCTAAATCATTTGTATTTAATTTCTGAAATCTTAAGAATATATCATCCGTGGAATTTTTAGAGTGTCTTCTTGAAATTATAAACCATTTTGGCTATTTAAAATATTCTCTTAAACAACTACCTTTACATTTATCATCTTCGACTAGTAAAAGAATGTCACCCACTTTTTAAACGCAAAAGTTAATTCAATATTCAATTAATTAGATATTAGCCGTAAATTTGCAATTTCAACTTAGAAAAAATTAAGTTAATTATCTTACAATGGTACCATCTCCAAAATTGTACTGCTTTAATTATGTTAATTTCACATCCATGCAATTTTCTTATTCGTTTTATAAATTTTTCAAAATGTAATGATTAATTGAATAGCTGCTATAATATACTTGTATATTAAGCAATTAGCCTATAATGAATCTTTGAAATATACTACTACTAATTTTTAAAATATAAATTTTATTTTTTAAACAGTATTTTAAAAAAATATTTTAAATCTTTTAATATTTTTAAATTGATTTTGCTAGCTTAAAAAAATGTGTACAGTGTTTGTACAATTTTTTAGTTAAAGAAAAAGAATACAAGCTTAGAGTGTTGCCAGAATGGCAATAACAATAAGAAAACTTTAAAATTCTGAATTAAGGTTAAGAGGAAACTTTAAAAAAGAGGCAGTTAACTATGCATAAAAGAAAAAAAATCTGAAGAAAATATTTTATCACCGGCTTTTAAAAATCGTCTGGTTCACTTGATATTCCCAATTTTATTTAAAAAATAAAAACGATAAAAGTTGTGTATAATGCCTTATATTTAATTGGTGCATAGGACGACAATTGTTGTTTAAGATGTATTATATTTCTCTACTATTATTTTTTAAAATATTATTTAAAAATATTTGCTGGTTTTTAAAAAAATTGCGAGGTAAAGTTTGTAAAAATATTTTAGTTGTTGAAGAAAAATAATACAAACGAAGAATGTTGCCTGAACGGCAGTAGCAATACATTTACAGAATTCTTTGAAGAACGCATAAAAAATAAATAATAAAAGAAGTGATAATCAACAAATTTATATTAAGAAGTTATTTTTAAGGAGAAAATTAATTATCAGTGGCTTTTAAAAATCGTTTGGTTTAATTGCTTTTCATATTTTTAAAAAATCTTTCAGGCGATAAAAGATGTCGCATATAAATTATTATATTTAATCGTCGTGTAAAAATTTATAAAAGAAAAAATTTGTTAAGAGGAAAATTAATTTTGAGTGGCTTTTAAAAATCGTTTGGTTTAATTGCTTTTAATATTTTTTAAAAATATTTCAAACGATAAAAGATATTGCATATAAATTATTATATTTAATCGTCGTGTAAGATGTATTATATTTTATTCAAAAACAATTTTTGCTTTAAAAATATTAGAAACGAAAATATTTAAATTCTAAGCGACGCCGATATCTAAGCATAAATAATTGATTATTGATATGAACATGGAAATTGAAAAAGGTCAGCTATTCCGCTTAGATATTTAAAAATTGCTAGTAATTTTTCATTTTATTACTTTCGTTTTTGAAACTTTAACGAACTCCAAACTAAAATTTGTCATGTTGCCATTTACCTTGTGATATACATTTTCAGATGATAAATTGCATGGCTAAAACAATTTGTCACTGAGAGTGGTTGATTTTAGGAAGTGACAAACTCTGTCACAAGCAATTTTTCAAAAGGAAAAGCATGCAGCAAGCTACCAACTAGCAGAGAATGACTTTTATGATACTTACGAGAATAGGCGGAGGGTTTATCCTGAAATACTATAGCAGCATGGAAAGAGAATAAAAAGAGATGTTAGGCAAGGTTTATATATAGAAAACATTGAACCCATATAGAAAAATAACATTGAATCAAGAAAACCATTTGTTTATTTTGAATAAAGTGAATGCAGACATGAATGCACAAAAGACAACCACAAAAGCTCAAAGTTTAAAAAATAAGAATTTTATTTCAGAGTTTTTACAATACAAGTAGCTAGCAGTAAGCGGGAAAAAAATATGGCAGGTCATAAAATAATCAAAAATAACAAAAATGCAATAAGTATTTGGGATGTTTTATGTAATATAGTTGAACTTGGCTAATTCGAAATTGTTGGGACTTTATTATGCAATTTTTTCAACAATTCGAATGAAAGAAAATTGGGTCCAGAACAAAAAATGTCATTTTCAAATTTCAGTAAAAAATTATTTTTTAAATTTTAATTGTTTTAGTAAATAATATATAATTAATAAATGAGCTGAACTAATTGTAAAAAAATAATGTTTTACTTATAATAGCTAATGTTTTACGGTTTTTAAAAGAGAATGGAAGAAAATAATTTAAAAATTTGGAATGTTTTATTATTTAATCCTTTTTAACCAAAGATCAAAATTATTGCACAGAATGAAGTAATTGTAATAATTTTAAATCAACAAATAATGTAAACTTAAAAATCACAGAAATAATTTATTTTTAAAATTTATCAATTAATGCAAAATTATTACACAAACAAGTAGAATTGATTTAATAGATGCATAATATGTGTAGATACGTATTAATTTTTAAAAGAATTGGAAAATTATGATGATAAAATGTGGAAAAAAAGTTAATTTGTAAATTTAATAATTATATAATTAATAATCAATAATAAATAAATAAATTTAAAAATGTAATTAACAAGTAATTAATAATAATGTTTATGGTTTAAAAATGCTAATTCTAAAAAAGCAAACTATTTGAATAACTAACAACATATAACACTTTAAATATTCAATAAAGCTTCAAAATAAAGAACATAATTTACATGTGACATTAGTTTCCAATACTTAAAAAACATTAACATTTTTTAAAATATAAGCAGATATTTAAAATATTCACTTATTAATATTAAGAATATAAAATATGTTCTTGAATTAGTGAAAAGCATTCAGAAAAAAATAAGCAATATTTTGCAATTATTAGTTTTTATTTAGAAAGAATTAAAATAAATTTAAATTATAGATGGAATATTAATATATATAAACAAATAATTGGAACAGATGCATGGAATTAAAAAAAATTGTATTTGAAACGTTCGAATTAGCCAAGTTCTATTCTATACAAGAATTATGACTTAAATATTAACAAACATTGTTAAAACATCAGGATCGTTTTGCAATATATGCACATATATTCAATCAAAAAAGAACATGCTATAAAATTCTAATGCCCATTTTATAATGGCATGCAAAAGCATTCTAAAAAATAAATCTAAATCAATATTAATAGAACAAAAATATTAAGCCAGAGTATCTTTGGAATGCATATAATAACTGGAATGTATATTGTATAACATGTCATCTTCATGCATGCATTAGATGTACAAATGAGAAAAAAAAAACTAACTTCTTAAAAAATCTAAACAACAATTTAAAGAAACTGATAATTGCTTTTAACTTTAAGTAGATGCTGTAAATGAAATAAAGTCTTTCTTAATTTCGATTTCAAACAAAATCTGGGAGGAATAATTATTAATTTTTTATTCTTCAAATGTAAGATTAAAGATTTTTAATAAATGGTATTTGATTTTAAGTTAATCTAAAATATTATTAATAGAAGTTTGAAAAAAAAAAGAACAGAATTTTTACTTGAAATACAGTATATTTGTAAATTAATTTAAAAGAGATGAAATAGATGAATGATTTAAAAGGCATTTAATTTGCATTAAGCAGTAAAATTATAAAGAATTTAACTTATTGATGATGAATAAATTATATTAATCAGAGAATATTTAATAAATTATAAAGAATAGCAAAACCAACTATTATTTACATGCATATCATGCAAGACAAAAAAAATTCATGACAAAATTTTGAAAGATAATTTTGAAAATTGCATGTATTTTTCAAGCAACAATTTAATAATACTCGCAAGCACACATTAAAACAAGATTTTTACATTTTTTTAAAAGATAAAAGGTAAAAAATAAAAAAAGATAAAAAAAAACAATTATATGAAAAGAAAAAAAAAAGGAATTTCAATTTATTCTCCTCAGTTTTGAGCTCAACTTTGAACTCTGTCTGCTTTATGTGGTAATCGATTTTATTCACATCAAAACACATTAGGAAAATATTTCAATTTTTTTCTTTATTTCTTGATAAAATTAGTGTCTGATAGGCAGTGACAGATAATAAAAATAGACAAAATAAACTGCTTCTACTTTTTGTGGTAATGGGTTTATACACGTCACAACATATTAAGAAAATTTGGAAAATATTTCAATTTTTTTTATTTCTTTACAAAGTTAGCGTGTCTGATAGATGGTGGCAGAAACTAAAAAATATGCAAAATAATCTAATGTTTCTAGTATTCGGTGGCCACAATTAAAGGTATCTGGAATTTTTGAATTTTTTCTTTCGTGATTTTTTGTCAAAATAATCGAATGCTGCTTTTTTCATTCGATTTACAAGAGCAGTGTAGTTGGACAGTTTCAAATGTTCAGTGTTTTATTTTTTATTTTCACAAACACTATTCTTGACATTTTTTCCTTATATTTAAAAAACATTCTGTAAATCAGTATAGTCAGGTTTTTTCTTCTGTATTTAATTTATTTCCGTTATGCTATACAGTTTTGCATTTTCTACTGTTTTGTTCAAAATTACTGTTTAATCCAAATTTTAAACTTTTTATATGTGAGATACTGAGACTAACTCATCTGAAAGTATCTAGTATTTAAATGTTTTGTTATTTTTTACCACAATACTTATAATTAAAAATTATTGATGCAGATACTATACTAAAATCACTGAAAACTATCTTATAACTGATTAGAATACTTCTCGTTAGAAATCTAGTTTGGCCCTGTCTATAGGAGATTATGCTGACGTAAATAAAAAATATACTTATTTATTTAACATTTTTTATTAACATATACTTATTTACTTAGCATTTTTTATTAACATATACTTATTTATTTAATATTCTAAAAGTTTAAGAATGTTTCGATTAATTTAATAGAAATTAAAAACACTGCTTAATTTTCCTCAAAGTTGAAGCTAAAACTGAGGAGGTTATTTGTTCGATATATTTGTTCTTGAACAAAATAATTAATTTATATAACAATTAAATTATATGTACCAAAATCAAAAGATAAACAATCAAAAAAGCAAGATGTATATTAAACGGTAACAACTATTAAATAACAAAACTTTCCTTTTTACTGGACATTTAAAAAAATTTAAAAATGATTCGATTAACTAAATGGTCATTGAAAAAATTGTGTTTAATTTTTCCTGAAGTCAACGCTAAAACTCAGGTCATTATTTGTTCGATATATTTGTTCTAGGATAAAATAATTCCAAATTAAATTTCAATAATAAAATGTATACATAAAAAATAAAAATAAAATAAAGGGGGGAAAACAAATATTCTAAAACTCAGGTCATTATTTGTTCGATATATTTGTTCTAAGGCATAACAATTCCAATTTCAACTTAAATAATAAATTGTAAACATCAAAAAAAAAAAAAAAAACATCAAAAAAATAAATAATGGCAAAAAAAAACCAAGATAAAGATTTATCATTACGTTTTTTTCTGTGACAAAATATATAAAAATATTTATGATAAAAATACACAAATTTTAAAGCAAAAATATGACACTGTAAACAAACAAAGAGCTTTTAAATTATAGACTTTTACTCTTTTGATGAAAATCTGCTTCTCTCTTAATTCTGTTTAATATACTAATGGCACACAAAAACACAATACAAAACGCATTAAATAAAAAACAAATATAATGCTTAACAACATGGCAAAGTATGGCTTTATGTCTATTATCAGTTTCTAATTCGAATTTCGCGTTTAAATTCATGGCACCTGATAATAAACAGTGAAAATATAAAATAAATGTTTGATATTTTAACAAATATAAAGTTACTGAAAATAATAACTTTGAAATTATATTCGAAAAACTGTCAACTACTAGGAATTCAGATTAAGAATTGTTGATAATAAAAGATATCGTTTGTCATTTTTTGTGTAAATGCCTTTAAAATATTTTATAATGTAATACATAATAAAAAAATTATATTGGCAGTGAAGTAAGAAGTAGTTTGCATTTTAATGAGTAGAAAAATTCTTTATATTTCTTTAATATTTTCTCTTTCTTTAATAATTAATAAAAGATTCGTTAATATTTTCTTTAAAATTCGTGCTCTGTTGTGTTATTTCCATACGTTAATAATGTTAAAAGTTTCAATTTTTATGGTTCTTTATTATGTCATAAATTATTATTCCTTAAAGATATATTTAAAAAAAATTATATTTTATAATAAGACCTTTTTTTACTTTTGTTTTACTGAGACGTATATAATTATTCCTTAAATGCAATATTGGCTTTGAATTATTACTACTTGTAGAATTTCTCGCTCTTCATCGATATAAATTTTTATTCTTTAAATACAATTGTAATTTTTATCGTTATTATTTATTTGTAACTTTCTTTATTGTGACAGAAATTAATTATACTTTAGATTTGGCATTTATTTTTAATAACCCTTTTTATTTATCACGTTACTTTGCTGTTTATCACTGCCAAACGATATTTTTTATTAAAAAGTACTTTAACTTTTATCATTAATTATTTATGACATTTCTTTAATGCATTTTTAATACAGATTTATTGTACTTTAAGAACAACTTTTAATAGTACTATTTATGATATTTCCTTGCTGCCTTTGTTTTTGATACTATTTTATTTAAATTCGACTCTAACTTTCATTATTAATGTTAATTTAAGATCATTTTTTTGTGTTTTTTTATTATCGGAACACATATTTTTTTAAAAAGAATAAACATTAATTTTTAACATTTATTAAAGAATATTTTAACATAACCAACATTTAAGCATTGAATATTATTTTAAACTAAAAACTCGATCACAAACTAAACTCCATTTTAAACATTTTTAAAAATTAATTATCGCATCTCGATATAAATAATCGATTAAGAAACAATTTACAGAAAAAAATAAAGGAAAATGGAATGATCTGATTTGTTTTTAATCATATGCATGATTTTTTTTAGCAAAAAAATGGATTTGTGTTTAATTGTTTAAAATGGCATTCTCTAAATTATTTTATATCGTTACTAAAAAATCGAGATTCAATGTTTCGCCTTCAAAATATATATTTAAAAATCACACTTAACATTTAATTATAGTTTTGATCGTCTTGTTTAATAGAAGATGATTCAAAATTCAACATACAAACTGTTTAGAGAGGTAGAAATAAAAATAAAAAATAAATCTAATTCCTATAGAACAAGTAATATAATTTTTTAAAATTCAATTCCTACTTAAGTCAACGAAGAAAAACTTTATTTTAGCTACTTTTTATTAAATAATTATGAAAAAAATTATTAAGTATAAAAAAAAGCATTAAAAACTTTTTATTTTCGCAAGAATTCAATTCGCATTCTTCACCTTCACATGAAAAATACGGAAATTCTTTCATTTTACCACTTGATCTACTGCCTGTTGATTTCCATTTTCATTACAAACAGCCAAAACTCTATTTAAAGCATTAAAAATGAATTAAATTTAATGAATGAGTTAATATTTTTAATAAATAATATTAATATCGAGTGTCATCCACAACAAGCTTTAAAAACTGTTCTTGAACTTGATTGGACGAATAAAAAGTATTTTATTTACAACTGAAAATTTGAAAAAACTTGACTGAAATTACATAAATAAATATATATGGGGAGAGTGTGAACTAATTGTAGGAATTAAAAAACAGTATCAGAAACGCCATCCGGATAAATTAGAGGGCGCTGCTCATCAACATTGAACATAGATTTTCACTTTAATTATTTCCGTTCTTGCCTGTATACGGATGATATATAACAATTAATTAAGTTATTAACAATTAACAATTAATTATCTATACTTATAATAAAGCTCAATGTGTGTGTGTGTGCGTGTGTGTGTGTGTTGGCGCTCTACAGGTCAGACCGTTGGACCTACAGCTACCAAATTTGGTACATGCATACCTTATAGGTTCGGAATGTGCACCTCGGAGCCCTTTTTTCGAATTTTTAATTAGAATTTGAATTAATTAAAATTTAAGTGAAATTTCGACGTTTTTCCGTTATAACATCCGAAAATATTATTGCACAAACATGATTTTTACATCAATTTAAAGATAAAAAAATTAGCTTTCTAACGGTATCAGTTTTTTTAATTTATAACGTAAGCTTCTATTTTTAACGAATTTTTAAAGAAACATTTTAACCATGTTTTTATCACGTGACTGGATAAAATAAAAGAATGCCGGAAGTTCAAATAAAAAAAAATTATCATCGCAAAATAAATCTACAGAAATACAACTGTCAGCACGTGACTGGATAAAATAAAAGAAATATAAAATGCGATTTTTTCTTTAAAAAATATATGCAAAGCAAAGGTTTCTACAATCGTTTGCAATATCTATATCATTAACTCAATAAATCTTCTTTATTTACGGTAAACCTGATTGAATTTAGACAGGATATGCATTGAAATCCCGACTTAATGGCATATTTATGTAATCGTTTACAATATCTGTATCATTAATTTAATACTTTTTTTCCCTTTCTCGCTTTCTTTGAAAAAAAACAACATATTTCATATTTTGGCAACATCATCGAAAAAAACATTTTTAATATTTTGGAAGCATAACCGATAGTTAAAACTGATTGATTTATAAAATTAAAGAATATTATTAGGAAAAGGTGTTCTTTTAGAACTTTTCGTGCATCATCTTAAAGAAAATATTGCTTTCAGGCCAATCAATTCCCGGAATTACTTCTATGCTAATGAGTATGTGATTTAATTGAAAATTTTAGAACGCATTACTCATGGCGAACCAGCTGGTCGCCAAAGGCGGCTAGTATAATATATAACAATTAAGTTATTAACAATTAATTATATAATATATGATAATTATGGATGATATATTATTATTATATTAACGAATATTAAGTTGGTGAATAGTTCGATTTTGACACATGACTATGCATTGTCATTGCCCATTTGTTCGAGTATCTCTAGTTTATTCGAATGCAGAAAGTTTTCAGTTATAAAGTCTTATATGAATCTGGCTTTATTATATATACATATTCCTTCTACTTCTCTAATAGTTTGCACGTTGAATTTTGAATCACGACATTTTCTATATAAATGCATTAGCGTATACTAGAACCACGAGAAAAAAAAGCAACTCACTTAAGATATAAACGACAAAACATTAAGTAATATTTAAACTAAGTAAAGGTAGTAGTTAAGAGATGTTTTATACCATCACATGTTAGTTAATAGAACATTCATTTTAAGGTATCCGACTAAGTTCTAAGGACAAATTATGAGAAATTGGATTTTTTTAAAATCTTTAATACTATGGTTTTTAGATGCATTATCAATTATGGTACAAAATACTATACATATAAAAAAAATTTGGAAAATATTATATATTTTGAGAAATAGTAAAATTTTTAATAAATTTTAATGAAATCGAACCAAAACGGTTAACATTCTACACAAAATGGTAATGCAGCAATCCTATTTTTATTTGCAAGTTACAGAATATAAAGATTAATGAAATGAACCAACATCTAAGAAAAATTTTGCGATGCAAAAAAGCTATGGGTAAAAGTATGCACATATATGCATTTTTTCCATTAATTCACAACACAATTTTTCTAAAAAAATCTATAAATGAAAAATGCATTTCACCAACAGTAAAACTTTTGGTTCATTTCATTTCCCATATTATTTGAAACACACGCTGACATTTTTATGTAAATACCTCTATTACTTTTTAAGATATGTTAACGGTAGAGAATTTTTACAAAAATAAAATTTCGAGAAAATTGAAGTTAAAGACAGATTTTGGTTGAAAAATATGTGACCTTAAATGCTAAGCCAGATCTTCCTTTCCCTAGTAAACATAAACTATTTTGGAAAGAGGAAAGTCTGAACTACAAGAAATAATAAGATTTAAAAAAAAACACGTCAATGTGATCGATAATTAGCATTTTTAACGTAGTCGGATACCTTAAGTAAACAAAAAACAAATATTAAGCTGACCCATTGCTCATCTAGAGCATTTTGCTCTAGATGAGCAGTAAATACGGGCATCTTAGCCGGCCACCAGTCCTTGACATACACGCCGTATGAGTTCAGGCAATTCGTTAGCATACAAAAACTTTACCTCGCAAGGGGGCGGGGCGCTGCGGTAGCTCGGGACGATCTTGAAGGTCACGCTGCCACGGGCCTCACGCTGAAAAAAGAACAGAAAGACTCAATCAAGGAAAGAAATCAAAATATCCACAAGCTATTGCCATCCAGAAAAACATATTTGAAGATAATGACACGATTTCATCGGCAAGTCTCATGCATTTTAAAATATTACTGAGAAAGAAAATAATTAGAAAATGTAAGAAAAAAATTAAACTCAGATTTATTTTTATCTTCGATGGAAATAACGAATAACGTAGTTTCATTCAACGTAACTCACTGTTCAAAAACTCATTTCTCTTGTTTTATAATACAAAGCGTTTCCAACATGCATTTTGATTAGTCTTTGCTCATACTCTCCTGTTGATTAAGGATTGTTGTTGTCCCTAATGGCACTTTCAGCTAACTAGGTTAGCGACTTTAAGCTGAAACTTTTACGTCTCTTGTTTTTCAGTAGCGCCATCTAGTGCCAAGAGTACAAATTAGCTACTCACGCATCACAGCCCCTTTTTACGGTGTGTGTGGACTCCATTCATAGATTTCATTCATTCATCCACAAATCGTAATTTAGAGCTGAACCAAAGAATGATTACCTCTGATACAGTACCCCCAGTGATATTACTCTAGACATATAGGACTCTGTGACCACGGCAGATTTTTATGTGAGCCAGCCACAATTACAAATGGGGAGCCTTCGATTAGTGTCAATCGAAGGGATACGAATCGAACGTCCTACAAACCAAGCTATTTCGGCACTCTTATTGAAAACTGTACAACTGTATACCGACTGCTAATAAAGATGCTATCATACATCATTTAAAAAAAATGATTCGGGAGGTGTCAAAAATACCACCCAGGATGTTTCCAAAATTTTACTTACGAGCATCCTTTGTAAACTTTCGACGGACTGGTTGGCGACACTCACTCCGTTGATTTCTCTTATTTCATCGCCAACATGCAGGGTTGCTGTAAAAGAAGATTTTAAAAAACATAAGCAAAACGCTTGATAATTCAAGCAATACAATATGTTTGATAGAAATAAAAGAAACAATATTGAGCTAGAAAATAGCAACATTGAATTAGAAAAAAGCAACCGTGATAACGCCGATACATCATCATCAAATGCGTAACGATCGAATGAAAACTATAAAGAAATTGAAAGGAAGTCCTTGACGGAATGAAAAAGAATTGTAGGAGTCTCACCTTGCCGATGAATCATCCCTCCGTGCATGATTCTGGCCACGATGCACCGACCTTCCTCGTCCACTTTCAGGGTGATTCCCTGGAATAAAAAATAAAGAAACACGTTAATGAATCATCGGACATTCATTCAGCAACATTCCCTCAAGAAAGAGTCACAAAAAGGGATAAATGTGAATGTTTTCGGAATAGTCTATAGAGGAATGACTTTGAGAACTCAGCTCAGAATCCTCTACTTTTTTCAGACAACAAAAACCGTCTTCCATCCAGTTTTGAACTGTCTTCTTTCCAATACACATTCTTGTGTCAAACTTCATTAGACACTGTAGAGAATCGGGTATGCATTTAGGATTTCTTCTCACTGATCGTTTGGGATCAAAATTTGTAATGTTTATTTAAATCCAATAAAAATTAATGTGATTAATTAGTACTCAATTTATTAAAAAAAACTAGTATTTAAATGCTGAGATCGCGTATCAAATTCCATAAACGTTCAGATCCAGTAACAAATTTCATAAATGTTGAGATCCCAAATCAAATTTCATAAATTTTAAGATCTCGTATCAAATTCCATTAAACGTTAAGATCTCGTATCAAATTTCATAAATGTTAAGATTCCGTATCAAATTTCATAAATGTTAAGATCCC
>JAPMOQ010008595.1:125222-149029 GCA_026543055.1 Argiope trifasciata | reverse complement strand
TGAAGTTCAATATTTTTGACAAATTTATTTAGAAAAACCAAACATATGTACATACATAAGAAACATATTATAAACCTATAACAGCATAAACATAAAACTTTATTAGTTCGCCATATTGGCTATAGATGGCAGCCCGTTACCGCTTGAAAATTTAAGTAGCCATTATGGCGAACCAATAAAGTTTGAAAATATCCTATCTGTAACTCCGAACTGCTCGACCGTAGCGCTTCAAAACCGGCGCCAATCGATTCCTCGTGGCCAAAAACCCCAGACCCCCGAGTTTACCGGAGTTTATTAATTCTGGGGCGATTTTCGACTTGGCAACCATTCCTCGTATTATAGTATTAGATAAATAACCGATTTATCACCAACCGAATTTACTATGCAATATATACATTTTACTTTTAGATAACAACAAACAAATTTGTTAATTTTTATTTTATAGTTTATGAAAATATCAGTTAATTTAACTTGCAGCAGTTAGCAGTTGCATAATTCTTCTTTTTTTCTCTTCGGATGGCGATGTCTGATCAGTTTATTCCGTATGCCATCCCATAATGCATTGCGCATTGCAATCAGAATAATATGTGATACTGTACTGTTAAGCTTCTAGTGTGAATGCTTATTATGTCTTGTCCTTGCTCCGTGTGTGAATGTGGTTATTAAAGAAATGCTCCTGAAAACATGTGAATGTGGTTATTAAAGAAATGCTCCTGAAAACATTTGAATGTGATTATTAAAGAAATGTTCCAGAAAACATAAGTCCTGTTGCTTCCTGCACAGATCATAATCATCTACATTCCACCACAGACTTCATTATTATCTTCATCATTAACCAGCAATCTATACTTATAATAAAGCTCAATGTGTGTGTGTGTGTGTGTGTTGGCGCTCTACAGGCCAGACCGTTGGACCTACAGCTACCAAATTTGGTATATGTATACCTTGGAGGTCGGGAATGTGCACCTCGGAGCCCTTTTTTCGAATTTTTAATTAGAATTTGAATTAATAAAAATTTAAGCGAAATTTCGACGTTTTTCCGCTATAACTTTCGAAAATATTATCGCACAAACATGATTTTTACATCAATTTAAAGATTAAAAAATTAGCTTTCTAATGGTATCAGTGTTTTAATGTATAACTTAAGCCTCTATTTTTAACGAATTTTTAAAGAAATATTTTAACTATGTTTTTTTGATCACGTGACCGGATAAAAGAAAAGAAAACAATGACGGAAGTTCAAATAATAGTAAAAAAACTATCATCGTAAATCAAGTCTAAAGAAATGATACTTTCAGCACGGGACTGTATAAAATAACATAAATATAAAAAGTGATACTTTCTAAAAAAATAAATGCAAGGCAAAGGATTCTATAATCGTTTGCAATATCTAAATGATTAATTCAATAAATCTTCTTTATTTACGGTAAACCTGATTGAATTTAGACAGGATATGCATTGAACTCCCGACCTAATGGCATATTTCTATAATCTTTTGCAATATCTGTATCATTAATTTAATAATTTTTTTTCGCTTTTTCGCTTTCTTTCAAAAAACATATTTAATATTTTGGCAACATCACCGAAAAATACATTTTTAATATTTTGGAAGCATAACCGATAATTAAAACTGACTGCTTTATAAAATTAAAGAATATTATTAGGAAAAGGTGTATTTTTAGAACTTTCCGTCCATCATCTTAAAGAAAATATTAATTTCAGGCCAATAAATGCCCGGAATTACTTCAAGGCTAATGAATATGTGATTTAATTAAAAATTTTAGAACGTATTACTCATGGCGAACCAGCTGGTCGCCAAAGGCGGCTAGTTTAAAATAAAACGAAAGGTAAAACTAAAGACATGGGTTCAAAAGGGTTACAGAAATGAAAAACGACATCTACTCATAAAATCTGAACTTTTATACGAACAGTTTTTTCCTCCAGAGCTATTTTTAAACGATAAATCAAAAACAAGGCACACTTTGGCAGTTACTGTGGAGACATAAAAAATATGGGAAGATGACGGCAAAAAGCATTCTCCATCCACCAGGGGTGATACAGTGGTTATAAATAAAAGTTTGAGCAGCGGCACTTTGAGTGAAGGGGTGAAACAGTGCGACCGGAAGATGGAAGATTGTTGCAAAACTGGAACTTGGCAGCAAGTCCGAAAGGGGATTCTCGAGTAGCAGACGATATATCTATTTTTATGGCGGAGGGAGGGGGTAGATACATTGTAATGAGGAATTGTGATGTTAATGGTTTTGCTATTCATTCAGGTTACACTGACCCGAAAGTTAGCAAAGATTGGCAGAAGAATCTATCGTCGAGGAAGCACAACGAGGAGAGCAGATGTTTGTGATTTAATTATTTTTAATAATTGTTTCCAGTTAATTATTTTATTTGTATCTTTTTATTCTTTGTATACTTATTCATAGGTATAAATGAATACTGAACGTAGATGGCGCAATATGCTCCAACCCATAAGTATGCTTGCAATATAAGGAGAATGCTCTTAATATATATATATATATATATATATATATATATATATATTCAACATTTATTTAAATATTAAATTATATTAAATATAAAATATTAAATTCAACATTTTTACTGAATGTATTGTGTGATCCTTGGCGTGGTTTTGTTGGCAATCAATCCCTGGCATGTGGTTAATGGTATACGAAAATCAAAATTGTGTTTTGATCGTGTCTTTGCCAACCGATTGCCAAAATCATTCAATAGTTATTATTAAAATTTAAGGTTCTCGCCAAACATCAATATTTTGTAACTATTGTTCATAAATACCATGGAGGGCAATTATAGTAGTAGCCATACCCAGTTTTATGTAATCAAGAAAGGGGCGACAAAATATCTTAATTAGAAAGTGTTCGAGAAAGTTTTGAGGAGACCACTTCAACTGTTTATATTTAAATAAAACCTGTTATACTTATTTCAGATCTATTCGATTTAGCCATTTAGTAAAAAAAGTTTCAATTGCAAATTAAGTAGAAAATGATAATTGCTGACAAGCGCATTTATTTAAATCATGCACTTCATGATATATATATATATATATATATATATATATATATATATATATATATATATATATATATATGGATGGGACAAAATGCCCATTCAACCAGTGTCTAGGGTCACTGATTAAAGATAAGAAGCTTTTAAATGAAAACAATAAATTTATTTACAGCAAAGAAAATTTAAAAGAAGAGATTTTAACAATTAGGACAGGGCAGGCTATTTACAATAGAGATAAAAGAATAACATTTAGATGACACCAAGGGTTAAGCCTAATCAAGTGCCCCATGGCAAAACTATGTGCCACCGTAGCGTATTAAATTGCCATGATATCAAATGGAATGACCCACTCTCTCCCTGTCTACCAAGCGAATGCTCACAGTTCGCTTTTCTGATACTTGACGTCACGCGTCTTAGACTAGATCAATGGCAATCGATAGAATCCCTGGTGCCATCTTTTAAAATAAAATAAAACTAAATGTGAAATGCTAACTGCCGCTTATTAAATCTCTACATATATAAAGTAAGGAAATTATTTAAAATGAATTTTGAGCTTTAATTTTATATTAAAATGAATTATTTAAAACTTTATCATGTATTTACTTTAAATCCAAGGATTTATTAACTTAACATTGAAAATTAGTTAATAAAGAAAAAATATTTGGGATTCGAACATACATTATGAAGCTATTAAAGGTTGAAAACTACCGAATCCTTAGAATTATAATACATTTATGTCGATTTTTGTAGTTTGAATATATTTTTTCATAAATATCTGTATATAAATTCTGTTAAATTTTAAAATTTTGATTAGACAACTCGCAAAGCCTCATTTTTGTACCCCGTAATAGGCTGATATAAAATGCAAACATTTAATAAATTAAGATTGTAGGAAAAAAATATCGTAACATAATTTAAATTTTTATGCGAAACCAAGTAAGCTTATAAATGATATAGAATACATCTTAAAATTAACTGTTTAAACATTCTTCGATCATACGTGGGCTGTTTAATTTTTTATTTGTGCAAATATGTTTTATAACACATGATCAAACAAAATTTAAATATTGATAGAACACGTTAGGAAAGAAAAATGTTTGTCTATGTTTTAAAATGGAAACACCTGCGCAATCCAAAATGAGATAAAACATTTTCGAATTTTTTTTTCTTTACCCCAAACGATAAATAATGACAAAGTGCGCAAGAATTTCTCCCATCATGCAGAAGAAGTTCATTAGAATTCACAGCGGAGTTTTCTAATAGAATTTTAATGATACTTTGGAGATTTGCGTTTGATGATAATGTAGCTGTTTTATATATATATATATGAATTTACTTTAGGTTGGTAGAAAAATGCGCGTGCTTTAAAAAAAAACGTTTGTTTTTCTTCAAACACTAAAGTATGTTTATTACTTAATAAAACAAAGATTAAAATATTGTATCGCTACGATTTATAATTCTCAGAGTGTATAAACGTCTATACATGTTTGTTTTCTTATAAATGGATTATTATGAAGCTTGATAAACATGCTTCTTATTTGTACTGTATATAATTATTAATTTTTTAAAAATATCACGTTTATATTTTGAGTATAAATTTTAACAGTTTATAATCATAAAATTTCAAGACAATCTGTTTGGGAAAAGGAAATCTTTTTATACCTTTTAGTTCGCTTCAGAAGCCTTGTGTATTAATTTGTATTCAAGTAATTACTTCTTGTAATTTGTAATTTACTTTGTAATTAAATTAATTAAATTCTTTAATTAGTTCTTGTAATTAAATTTGTAATTTTCTTCTTTTAAATTTTATGTATGTGTGAAATTACAATCGATTTTAAATTAACTTTCTGATGAATTAAAGATTTGGCATGGCGCCATCTATTGGCAATAAAAGTTTTTAATCGATTTTAAAACTTTTATCGAAAATGCAAAAACAAGAAAAGGGAATTCATCTTGTATTGTCAATCAGGTATGAATTATTTTTATATTTCAATTTTTACTACTGACTGAAATACTTATTTTTTTATTTACTTTCTTTCTTTTCTTCAACCGTACGTCACACTTCTTTTAGAACTGAAATCGGAAAACTAGATGATAATACCGGAGAACACATATTTCAATTTTTGAGGCGAATCCTTTTTCAAATCACAAAACGTTCAAAAATTTAATCACAAATATCTATCAATTTAGCAAATAACACCAGAAAAAACTTAAATTTTAAACTGAACTTCTTAGTGAATCTGTTTTTTTAGTTATTTTTTGTAACTTCATTATTAGCCACAGAGGGCGCTGTTAGCTGTCTTAATTAATTCAGCTTAGTCATTTTACTATAGGTATATGTCACTAAGCTGGCTGTACGATCCGTCGTTTTGAGAAAAAGTATTTTATGCCTTAAAGTGTTTTAAAGTATTTTACGGATCGCTGTATAAAAATAGACACGATATACACAAAAACAATAAACTCGAACCCGGCGTCTTTGCTTAGGGGCAACGCGTCTTCCCCCTGTTCAGACATCCCGGGTTCGAAACCTGTTTCGGACACAGTTGTTCTTCCCTTGTGTTTTATCTGAGAGACGTGTGAATGAGCCCTTATGTATTACGGGATTGCGCAAGCGAATGTGTGTAGGCGTCATCTTCATTTGAGCTAGATTTCCGTCTTTGGGTGATCAGGGGTCTTTATCCTCCGAAGCCACTGTACTCACTTTCCATGTTAACACGACATCATTAATAATTTAGTAAATAAAAATTCGAAACAGAACAAAAATTAAAAAAAAACAATGAAAAATATATTTTTTAAAATTTAAATGGTGATGTTGGGTCCGCCTTACCACGGAAAGCGGGGGTGGTGCCGTAGTTTTGAGAGTAAAGACTCCTGAGCATCCAAGGGCTGAAGTCTGACTTCTAGTTCATATAAAAATGACGCTCGTTTATACAATCCCTTTCTACAGGGGGCTCTATCACACACCTCACAGATAAAGTACAGGGTGAAGAAACAACCATGTCCGAACCAGGACCCGAACCTAGGACGTCCAGATCACGGGGAAGTCGCTCTGCCCCTAAGTCAGCTAGCCGGCAAAACTCTCAAATCAATTGTTTGAGTCAAAAGCAGACCTCAAATCAGAAAGAAAACCGTCTAGAGAGAAGTTAACATTCTAAGCGATAGCCCAGAGAAAGAAGAAACTGACCACTGGTCAGTCACGTAGCAAGAAGAAAAGCAACAGAAAAATTGCAGCTTAGAAGTCACGTGCGACGTTCCACGACATAACTTAATTTCATTGGTCAGCTTTTACAGATTTATTTTTCTGTGTTTCATATCTTTTATGGTTTATTCCATAAAAGGGACGTCCAGATCACGGGGAAGAGGCTTTATCCCTATGCCAGGACGCCGGCACGTTTTATGTGGCATGAACTGGTTTCATTACAGTAAATGAATGAAAGTGGTTAACAAGCATGCAATGGTCAAAGCTTACAACACGACATTTTGGGGAATTTATTTTTAAAAAAGCTCTACGCAGATTTCTGGAAACGAATCTATACTAATATATAAAAGTGAAAGTTTGGATGGATGGATGGATGGATGGATGTTTGTTATTCAATCACGCCAAAACGGCTGAACGGAATGGGATGAAATTTAGCACAAAGATAGATTAGAGTCAGGAATAGAACACAGGCTACTTTTTATGGGTTTACTCATTGCGTGGTTCATTTTTTATTCATTACAAACTAACTTTCGTGCCAAAAAGCTGAGGCTAAATCCCGCCAAAGATGAGTCAGGCCCCAGTTTTTTCCCCCAACAGAGTTGATGTTAGGGTTAGCAGAGTTTCGACCGATTATTTCAAACGATTCTGTTTATTTTTTTAGTGTTTGATGCATTTAAAATCAAATGTTGTTAATGAATCGACCTTCCGAATTCATTCTGAAATACTTTTAAATGAAAAGAAAACAGAATAAAGGAAATAAAGAACTTGTAATCTGCATTGCGTTACCCCAACTGATGTAGGAAATACATACATGTTCGTTTCGCCAATTTGAGTTGAAAGTTCGCGAGTGATTGTCGATAAAAATGTTTTCATTTAAATTAAAATTTATGTGTATAATACTGTTGTAGCTATCTCCATCTCTATCAGTAAATAAAATGGATTTGACCAAACTTGATTTGCTGTTTTGTTTTATTTTGGGTATATAATGTAA
Organism: Argiope trifasciata; assembly: GCA_026543055.1. Lineage (NCBI taxonomy): Eukaryota > Metazoa > Arthropoda > Arachnida > Araneae > Araneidae > Argiope > Argiope trifasciata. The sequence goes on along the minus strand of JAPMOQ010008595.1, from coordinate 141,800 downwards.
ATAAATTGTTTTTATGTTAGTTGTGTGTTTTTGTCATAAAATTGTGTTTATGTTATAGATTTTTCGTATGTGCTTATACTTTTAAATGTATCGTTTTTAGAGTAGGTTTAAGTTTTCTTATTTGTCATTTTTTGATAGTTTTTCGTACATACGCATCAATACTTCCACGCAAACAGAGTAGAAGGGTACTTTATATTTTTAGGATGATGACTGATAACTTTATTTCGTTTCCATCCACAAGTGGAATAACTCGAATATAAAGACCATCAGTTATAACTAACAACACACTGATGACGATAGTCATTCATCACTAAATTAAGAATTCCGACTTGTTGACACTTACAATGTTATATTCAGTAGAGCACGGGTGAAGATTCATCATTCAATTGAAAATTCCGATTTATCGATAATTGATTATTATTTTACAGATAATAATAATTGATAGCTATCTGGAATGCATTTTTTTTACCACTGATGATAACTCACAGCCATAGAATACGATTTTCTAAAGTGTTGATGATAACTAGCGGCTGTCGCTAACGTACTGTTCCACCATTGATCATAATTGATAGCTGTCTTATATTATTTTTTTCCATTTTCTTGATAACTGACAGCCATCGTGAATTACTAATATACTGCTGATGACAATCAGTAGCTGTTGGGTTTGTATAGTTTCATAGTGGATGATAATTGATACCAACACGAAGATATTGTTTTACCGTGCGATTTCTTCGGTGACTAATGATAACTGACTGCCATTGAAAACGTACTATTCCATTAAGGGTAACAATTGGCAACTTTTAGGTGTAGATTATTTCACTATTGATGATAATTGACAGACTTCACTAAAATATTATTTCACAACTGATATGAAACACAATTACCGCATTCTGACGATAAATTACAGCTGTAGTATAGGATTTCATGCCAAGTAGGTGATAATTGACAGTTATCTCACACGATTGCTTCTCAATGATAACTGACAGTCATCGTATACAATTTCTCAACCGATGTTGATAACTGACAGCCATCATGAAAGTGTTATTCAATCACTGATAATAACTGACAGCTATCTAATCTATTTTTTTCACCGTTAATGACAACCGACAACCGTCGCAAATGTGCTGTTCTACCGCTAATGATAACTGTTAATAATTGAGTGCGGTTTATTTCGACTTTGATAACTGACAGCAGCAGCGAAGATATTATTTCGCCAATGATATAATGGCCAGCTATTGCGTGCGATTTCTTCTACCAGTGATGATAATCAATAGCCATGACGAATATCATTATTTCATCCCTGATGATAAATCACGGAAAAAAAATGTCGTAAACATTTTTTTCCATCTTTGATGATAACTGACAGCCAATATACACGACTTCTTTCGCCGTTGATGATAACTGACAGTCGCAGCAAACGTATTATTTTATCACTGATAATAATAGACAACTATCATATTCTGTCTTTTTTACCATTGATGATAACCGATAGGCATCACTAGATATCACTGATAATAAATAGAAGCTACTGTGTTCGAAATATTTCACCGTTGATGATATTTGACAATCGTCGCTAATGCAATATTTCATCTCTGATGATAACTCACAACTATCGTAAATGATTTCCTCCGCCGTTGATGATAACTGACAGCTTTCATGTACGATTACTTCTACTGTTAATTATGCAACCATTATACACAGTTTCTTCCATCGTTGATGATAACTGATAGCCATCGTATACATTGTTTTTCCAGCCATTGTTAATAAGTGACAGTCATACGAACATATTATTCATCACTGGTAATAACTGACATTTTTTAAATCTATTTTTTCTACTGTTAATGATAACTGACAGCCGTCGCAAATGTGCTTTTCTACCACTGATGATAACTGGCAGTAACTGAGTGCGGATTATTTCACCGTTGATGATAACTGACAGTCGAAGCGATGATATTATTTCCCACTGATATAATGGACAGCTACTGAGTACGATTACTTTTACCACTGATGATATTATTTCCCAAAGATATAGTGGACAGCTATTGCATGTAATTACTTCTATCACTGATGATGTTATTTCCCACTGATATAACGGACAGCTATGGCATGCGATTACTTCTACCATTGATGATAATCAACAGCCATGACGAATATCATTATTTCATCCTTGATGACAAATCACAGCAGACGTAAATTGTTTTTTTCCATCACTGATGATAATTGACAGTCATTGCACACAATTTCTGTCGCTGTTGATGATAACTGACAGTCGTCAAGAAAGTATTATTTTGTTATTGATAATAATTGACAATTATCCTATTCTATCTTTTTTACCATTGATGATAATTTATAGGAATCACAAACGTAAATTTTATTACTGATAAAAAACAGAAACTATTTGGTCCGATATATTTCACCTTGATGATATTTGACAGCCGTTGTGAATGTATTATTTCATCACTGATGATAACTCACAACTATCGTAAATAATTTTCTCCGCCGTTGATGATAACTGACAGCTTTCATGTACGATTGCTTCTACAGTTAATGATGCAGCCTTTGTACACAATTTATTCCACCGTCGATGATCATTGATAGCTGTTTGTGAATGTATTATTCCACTACATTTAATAATAGACAGCTATCGTATAATATTTTTTCCATCATTGATAATAATTGACAATCGTGTCGGTTATCTTCAATGTACAATTATCAACAGTAGTACGTACTATTTTACTACAGATGATAATTGGTAGCTATTTGGCGCGAATTATTTTACAGTTGAACAGTAACGAAAGTGTTATTTCATAGTTGATGATAATTGAAAAATAATAATCACAAAAGTATTAGTTCAGAGCTGATATAACGGACAATTACTGCGTGCGAATTCTTCCATAACTGGTGATAATTAATAGCAATGCCAAATGCATTATTTCCTCACTGATGATAACTCACAATGCCATAGAAGATTTCTTCCACTATTAATGACAATTGACAACTATCATGTATTATCATGTAAAGTATAATTATCTTAATGATAACTCACAACCATTGTACATGATTTCTTTCATCGTTGATGATAAATTACAGCTGTCATGAACGCATTATTACACCACCGATAGCTGTCGTATATTATTTTTTCCACCGTTGTTGATAACTCACAACCATCGTGAAACTACTAGTTTACCGTTGATGATAATTGGGAGCAATTAGTATCGAACAATTTCACAGCGGATTATCGTCGCGAAGATATGATTTCCCAGCTGATGTAACGGAAAATTATTGCATTCGATTTCTTCCATCATTGATGATAATAAATAACCGTGGCGAATGTATTATTTCATTTTTGAAAATAACTCACAGCTATCATAAAAGTTCTTCCACCACTGATGATAACTGAAAGCTATCGTATACGGTTGCTTTCGTGCACTATGAACGATAACTGAAAGCTATTGTGAACGATTGCTTTCGTGACCCAATAACGATAACTGAAAGCTTTCGTCAACGATTGTTTTCGTACACTATTAACGATAACTGAAAGCTTTCGTGAACCACTAACGATAACTGAAAGCTATTGTGAACGTTTGCTTTCGTGCACTGTTAACGATAACTGAAAGCTATCGTGTACGGTTGCTTTCGTGCACTGTTAACGATAACTGAAAGCTATTGTGAACAATTGCTTTCGTGCACTGTTAACGATAACTGAAAGCTATTGTGAACGCTTGCCTTCGTGAACCACTAACGATAACTGAAAGTATTGTGAACGCTTGCTTTCGTGAAGCATTAACGATCACTAAAAGCTATTGTGAACGCTTGCGTTTGTGAACCACTAACGATAACTGAAAGTTATTGTGAACGATTGCTTTCGTGCGCCATTAACGATAACTGACAGTTTTTGCGAATGCATAGTTATGGCGCTAATAATAATTAGAAGTTACTGTTGGTGGATTATTTCAGTTGATGAAAACTGTTAACCGTAGAGAATATATTTTGTACAATTGAAATAAACTAATATTATTTCCGCCGTTGACGATAACAGACAGCTGTCGTTCATTGTCTCTGAACTAGTTGATGATAATTGACAGCCGTTGCGTACGCATTGTTCCATTACTACTAGTAATAAAAAACTATTATGTGAGAATTATTAAACTTAAGGATTGGATTGTGAATGGATTGTGTGGTTTAGTGGCCCAAGAGCCATGCCTGACCATAGGGTTAAAATAAAATGCTTGTCTTATTTAAAAATAAGTAAAAGTTCAAACTGATAAAATTAAATCGTTTTTGCAATACAAAAAGTAAAAAATGGCAATATGTGGAAATATTTAATATGATGGTAAAACCCCATTGCTTTTAAAAATTTAAAAAGATTTTTGTGGGGGCGTTCCCCTACAAGAATTTACATGTCCATTGTTGGAACATGAAAAAATCTCAAGCGATGATGTTTAAAATCAGGACATTCAATCAAAAGGTGATGAACCGTTAGAATCATTTGGCAATTCGAACAGAATGGTATTTGATTGCCAAATAAAAGATGTTTATGGGGAAGCCGACTTACGGGGACAAGTTATAAGTTGGGTAAATTACAATTCTAATTTTTCACACTTTTACAATTACGTTTCCCATTATGTAAAAAATAGTTCAAATTTATTCAATTATGGCAGGAAAAGACAGACAGACGGACTCACCATGGCTTCATCCGTGTTCTTCTGGAATTGCACGAGCCGGACCCTGGTGACGCTCTCCATGTCCGAGTCGTCATTGCCCGGTGGGTCGGGGTCGCCGTTCAGGTAGAGGGGGGCTGGCGGAGGGGTTACTCGGAGGGCCTCCTCCCCGTACACTTCGTGCGCCACCACGTCCTGGGCCTGGAGCAGGGCCTGGAACAAAAACACGATACATAAATACAATTAATCCTTGATTTTTAATTATATTAATCACACCTATTACATGAAAGTAAAAAAAATAATTTTATACTGCTATGATTATAGCTGCAGTTCCTCGGAACTTAAGAATCATTAACACTTGAGAAAATTTCATTAAAAAGAAAAAGTCGCACGGAGGCAGATCTGGTGAATACTTGATTAGTGGATACGCTGGAATGTGATGTTTTAACTGGAAAAATGATATCAGTAAGAATATAATCCTCTACCTAATCTATTTATAGTACAAAAGGAATACCACTGTAAGAATATTATCCTACTTACATCCCCCTGTATATTCTTGATTTGGTTTTTATCCCGATGGAAAATTTGGATTACTTAGAAACGCGGATTACGCGCATGATCATTAGAACGGCACCAAACTGGTTGTGGAAATCAGTTATACAACACTCTCCGACCGTTTTTTGAAAAATGTCATGTCATGTCATATATATATTATTCAAACTCTCATTAATTTCTCAAACTTTATCATAATTTAGCCCATATTAACTTCATCCTAAAATATTCCCTTATTTCCTGATCCGATTCCACGTTATCTACTTAATTAATTTAAGAAAGGCTTTGTAAAGTACTTTAGTCAGCAATTCTCACGGTGAGAGTGAACGATAAAAATTGCTGACATCATATATTTTTAAAAAAAGGTCCTTGTGTTTCCCTTATCGTGTGATCGACATGTGTCAGAAACCCCTTCTAGAATCTTAATAAAATATTAGCAATATAACAATGTTTTCCTTATCAAAATATGCTATATAAAATGAGGAAAAATTAATTTCTCACTTTTTCGGCACATCAGCTTGTAAATATGCTCCCTGCCTCAGGAGGAAGAATAAAACGAAATTATATATATATATATCTTTGGTCTAATGCCACTTTCATACTAAGCCGAATGAGAATTAGCTCTTTCGAATGAAGGCAGAGGTGTGCGCTTTTCGTTGCTAACGAGCACTGTTCAGGTGAAAGTACGACTTTGCTCGAATACACACGACACGTCCCTTTTTAGGTGGAGGTTGAACTCATTCATCCATCCGCAAGTCAGAATTTAGATCCATATCATCCCTGATTCAGTATCCTCAGAGGTTATGAGGACTTGGAGGACTTTGCAGTATTTAACGTGTCACAACTGCCATTAGCCAACACGGCATATACAGTGAAACCTCGTTACAACAATATTTTAGGGACAAAATAAATATATTGTTGTAGAGAGGCATATTGTTATATCGAGGGCCCACATATTTTGAGCATTTAATAAGAGTTTTTTTATTTTATTATTATGTTTAAGGTGCATAACATACTACTTTTAAGCCTTTAGGGAACAATATCGCGAGAAAGAAAAAAAAGTTTAAACCAAATGTTTCGCGTAGAACTCAAAATCGTTAAAAACTATAAAAAAACCTTTGAACTCACTTTTCAGTACGTCACTTAACAACACCCCGCCTCCATCTCCACCTGTTCCTCTAACAAAGGGCACTTTTTCTGTGACAAGGTGACCAGACAGGTCTAGATGTCCTTAAACTTATCAGAATTCCAAAGCTTACTGGGAAATGAGACTAGGCATACATTTACACTTCACCCCCCCTCACACACTCCATTTCCCAAAAGGGTGGTCTTCATCTGTTTTGAAATTTGAACAATAGCTATTTATTCAGGGATAAGTTGGATATCCACAATGAGTCTTAATAGACGGAAAAAATAACAAAAGAAAACGAAAAAAAAAGCATTTGAAAATCAAAATATTATTATAAAGGGGGAAAATAATACTGAAATTTAGATTGAAAAAATCGTTTTACAGAGGTTTATTGTTCTAGAGAATATCGCAATATTGAGAGGAGATTAACATTAGTTTATATGCAAAATCACCGGGACCACAAAACTTTATTGTAGTAGAGGGAGTTATTGTTGTATCGGGTATCGTTGTAGCGAGAGTTTACTGTATATAATTTTTTTGTAACTTTCAATTTTTCAAGTTAGCAAACAAAGTTTTGGTGCTCGATCGATTTTAATATAGATAATTTTTTAAAAAAAACATTGTTTTTTTAAATATCAACGAATGCGTTATTTGATAATCTACTGATTGTTTCAAACTGGTTAAGGACTTAAATAAATTAAGACAATTTATGATAATTCAGAAAAAGAATAATTTGGAAATCAAGTTGTAAGTTTTGTTGACGATAAACCGCCAAATGTGACAACCTCTTGTATTATTTTCTAATAACCCAAAAATCGCAAAATGGATGACTCAAAAGCGATAAATCGCCAATTTCTTGCCTACGCATTTTGAAGCTTCAACATTTTTCTGCCCGTGTATTTTGTGATTTCAAAAACCTCAAACCAACACAACATCATGTTCTATCATGATAAAAGCAAATCTAAAACATTATCCTACAACAATATTTCAAAATGAAGATCAGAATATACTTTCGATAATCTTCCTTTTTATATGGCAACACAGAAAAATATGAACATTAAAAAGGAGGCTCAAAATTAGAACATGAAATTATTATTTCAAAAATACAGATATTAATTTAAAGGCATTATCACTCCATTAATTAAAATATTACTAATTGATTTTAATACCTTGTTTACTTGATGAAAACATTTTATATATAAATATCAGTTTCCTTTCGTAGTTTAATGTGTTCAGCAGTAAAAAAAAAATTTCTGCATCAGTTTTATTTTTTAAATAAAAGCCAGCCCTTAACTTCCGTTTCAAGTAAATAAGATTTGATTTACTTCAAAAGTAGCAAAAAAAAAAAAAAAAGGCTGCATGTAATAAAAGCTTTTGATGTTCTTAACGAAACAGTTTTATTCCCCAAACAACAGTTTGAATTCCTGCATATCAAAAACCTGAGAGAAAATTGTTTTAGATATTTTACAGCTTTCCTTTATACTTTACAATCTTCGCGTCGGATAAAAGGCGGAAATTTAATGTCTTTGGACAAGGCATAAAAAAATCCATGGAACAAAATGTGGAACATAATAAAAATAATCCCAGCTTTGTTGAAAACAATTTAAGTATAAAGAGGTACAGGTCTGTACAGATATGTTCGATTTTCTATTTCATGTGTACACGGCGCTGTGATCTTAGATAAATATTCGAAATATCTTTTGAAGTCAACTAGGAATATATAAATATTCGTAGTGTTATTAAAATTTTATTACAGATTTCCTTTGAGAGTTCTAAAGGGTACCTTTTGATTTAATTTTTAGAACTCTGCGACATGTTTGCTTTTCATTTCCATTTCACTGCAAAAATATTTTATTATTGTTATTATTTCAGCGGCTTTCCTGACTGAGCAGGTGATTTTGTTTAAGTGGGGTTTTTTAACTGGTGGATTTTTTAAAATTAATCGACTGTTTTTATTATCTTCAGAACAAATATTAAACATTTTAAATGAAAATCGAACATTATTATTATTTTTTTTTTTACGTTCAGAAATAAAAAATAAATTGAAAGTTATTTGAAAAGTGTCCTGCAAGATTAAAAACAGGAATTTGGATAAAAATTTATTTATTATTATTTTTATTTTGCAGTTTCAAAAAATAAGTACTGCTAATCGAATGTTTTTATTATCTTCAGAACAAATATTAAACATTTTGAATGAAAATCGAACATTATTATTATTTTTTTTTTACGTTCAGAAACAAAAAATAAATTTAAGTTTTATTTTTTATTAAAGTCAGTACAAAAAGTTATCAGTTTTATTTTTAAAATAAAAGCCAGCACTTAACTTCCGTCTCAACTAAATAAGATTTTATTTACTTCAAAAGAAGCAAAAAAAAGGCAGCATGTAATGAAAGCTTTTGATGTTGTTAACGAAACAGTTCTATTCCCCAAACAACAGTTTGAATTCCTGCATATCAAAAACCGGAGAGAAAATTGTTTTAGATATTTTACAGCTTTCCTTTTAACTTTACTATCTTCACGTCGGATAAAAGGCGGAAATTTAATGTCTTTGGACAAGGCATAAAAAATCCGTGGAACATAATAAAAATAATCCCAGCTTTGTTGAAAACAATTTAAGATAAGTATAAAGAGGTACAGGTTCGTACAGATATGTTCGATTTTCTATTCCATGTGTACACGGCGCTGTGATCTTAGATAAACATTCGAAATATCTTTTGAAGTCAGCTAGGAATATATAAATATTCGTAGTGTTATTAAAATTTTATTACAGATTTCCTTTGAGAGTTCTAGAGGGTACCTTTTGATTTAATTTTTAGAATTCTGCGACATGTTTGCTTTTAATTTCCATTTCACTGCAAATATAATTTTATTATTTCAAATATTATTTTGTTATTTCAGAGGCTTTCCTGAATAAGCAGGTGATTTGGTTTGAAGTTGTGTTTGTTAGCTGGTGTTTTTTTAATTAATCGAATGTATTTTATAATTTTCAGAACAAATATTAAACATTTTGAATGAGAATTGAATATTATTTTTTTAAGTTCTGAAATGCACATAAATAGAAAGTTATTTGAAAAGTGTCCTACAGGATTAAAAACATGAATTTGGATAAAAATGGATTTTGCATTTTTATTTCTTATTACTTTTATTTTGCAATTTTTTTCAAAAAGTAAGTACCGTTCATCAACAGATTCTAAGACGACCACATTTCGGCGATTCCATCTCATTAAGGGGCGAGACGCGGGGCGATGAGCACATTTCTAGTATTCACCTTTGACCATGGATTTTCTCCTTTAGATACCCTTTAATTCAATTTTTTTCACATGTCTGATTATCTTAAAATATTCCAAAAAAATTCAATAACATATAAAAAAGAAGTATTATAAAAATTATCATTATTATTTTGTAAAAATGTAATAATGATAATTTTTATAAGTAATATATCACTTACTTATAAGTAATGCATCACATTATTATCACTTACTTATAATGATGATTTTTATAAGTGATAATAATGGTAATTTTTATAATTTTTAAAGTAACTGCCAAATTTTAAGAACAGAAATTTTTTATTTATTCTCCATATTCACCATAATTTTCTTCGAATTGATGGAGAACTCTTTTCACTATAAACCCTCAACCTTTGACTGTTTTGTAAATAGCAAATATTTCACCTAGATTAGAGCAAATTGTTCTTCTGTATATACACTGAAGTGACAAAAGTCATGGGATGACTGTTAATATCGTATCGGTCCTCCTTTTGCCCGGCGAAGTGCAACAACTCGACGTGTCATGGAGTCCACAAGTCGTTGGAAGTCCTCTGCAGGAATATTGAGCCATGCTGTCTGCATAGACGTCCATAATTGTGAAAGTGTGGATGGTGCAGGAGTTTGGGCAAGAACGGACCTTTCGATGATGTCCCATAAATGCTCGATGGGATTCATATCGGGCGATCTAGGTGGCCAGATCATGCGCTGGAATCGTCCGGAATGTTCTTCAAACCAATCGCGAACAGTTCTGGCCCGGTGACATGGCACATTGTCATCCATAAAAATCCCATCGTTGTGTGGGTACGTGAAGTCCATGAATGGCTGCAAGTGATCTGCAAGCAGCTGAACATAACCATTTCCAGTCAATGATCGGTTCAGTTGCACCAGAGGACCGAGTCCATGCCATGTAAAAACAGCCCACACCATTATGCAGCCACCACCAGCTTGAACAGTGCCTTGCTGACAGTTTGGGTCCATGGCTTCGTGGGGTCTGCACCACACTCGAACTCTACCATCAGCTCGTAACAACTGAAATCGTGACTCATCTGACCACGCCACGGTTTTCCACTGGTCTAGGGACCAGTCGATATGCTCACGAGCCCAGGAGAGTCGCTGCAGGCGATCTCGTGCTGCCAGTAAAGGCACTCGAGTCGGTCTTCTGCTGTCATAGCCCAAGGAAGACAAATTTCGCCGCACAATCCTATCGAACACGTCCCTTGTACGTCCCACATTAATTCCTGGAGTTATTTGACGAAGTGTTGCGTGTCTATTAACAGTGACCATTCTACACAGACGTCGGTGGTCTCGCTCGTTAAGTGCAGGTGGTCGCCCACTGCGCTGTCCATGATGGGATGTGATGCCTGAAATTTCATACTCTCGGCACACACTTGATACTGTGGATCTCGGAATGTTGAATTCACTAACGATATCCGCAATGGAATTAACCAATGCGTCTAGCTCTAACTAACATTCCACGTTCAAAGTCTGTTAATTCTCGTCGTGCCGCCATAAATCACTAAAAACCTGTTCACATGAATAACTTGAACACAAATGAAAGCTCTGGAAAACGAACTGCGCATTGATACTTTTTCGTTGCGATACTACTGCCATCTGTATATTTGCATATTGCTATCCCATGACTTTTGTCACTTCAGTGTATAAGGCTGTAAATAAACGACTCGTCTGAAATTTTACTCCTTATTTTGATCGGCGAGGATCAAGTCATTACAGCAGCATCCTTGGCGAGTTTTTTGGTAATTAATCCTTGGCATGAAATTAAAAGCATCCAAATATTTTACTTCTGCTGTAGACGACTTTTTACCGACGTATTAGCACAAAGATTTGGCACAAGATTGCACTTATAGTCACAAATTGCAGCACCAAATTTGATATATTCAAGCTCTTGAGTTTTTGAATTATCGTGTTTACAACTTTCTGAAATAGAAAGCCGATAGCTAATCAATTCTTAGTTGGATTTGTCTCAAACTTTTACAGTTGTCTGTACTATAAAGGTTAAATATGTGTACTGAATCCAACCCTTCTAGCTCTCTTCATTGCATTGTTATTGTGTTAACCTATATTCGTACAGCCGAATCTTCCCTGGTTTAGATTATGCACAAAATTTGATAGAAATCTTCAGATTTGGTGTAAAGACAATATACCAAATTTCAATTGTCTACTTGATGTTCGAGTTACCTTTGTCACACACAGACAAAAGACATCATCCAAAAATATGGTTGAAAATATGGAGATTCTAAACGATTCGAATTTTTTGACAATTAATATACTTTCACTATTCAATATATATGAGTAAGCAAAAGAAATTAAATGTAAAATTTTAACCCTTTTATGTATGTAATCTTTCCTTATAAAAATGAAAACTTTATAAATGTCTTTAAAACAAACCAGAGTATATATAAATTAATTTTTTAAAATTAAAGAAATAATAGAATTTCCTTAAAATGAATTAAAATTTTTTTACAAATTAGAAAAGCTTTTTAAAATCAATTTGACCTATTCTAACAAAGTTTAAGAAATACGAATGGTTATAATGCGAAACAATAAAACAATTCAAAACAAACTAAACAAAGTTTCAGAATTAATTAAAATCCATTAAAATTAAATTAAATTCTAATGTCACAACTAAAATAACATTAGAAAAAATACATGGCAAAATAAATAAACGAATATTTGCAAATGGAAACGAATAATTCTTAAATAAATTAGTAATTATTTAAAGAGTAAAAAAATGATTTAACAATGCACTAATGATAATATAAAAAAAGCGATATTTAAATAAATAAAAGTAAATTCTAAAATTAACTAAAAACCATTGAGGATTAGTTAAAGTCCTAATGTAATGAAATAAGAATACAATTATCAAATAAAATGTAAATCAAATCCTAAACAAATATATTAAATTGCAGACGATTTATTCTTAAATAAATTAGCACTTCATTTATACAGCAACAAAATTGTTCTTAATATTGTTTTAATAGTAATGTGAAAAGAAAACGATATTAAATAAATCAAACTAATTATACGAATTTATAGAATACGTTGAAAATTAATTAATGCAGGAACAAGAATATTATCATCAAATAAAATTTGAATTAAGCCATAAGAGAATATATTAAATTGCAAATGAATCATTATTAATATAAATAAGAATAAGAATTACTTTCCATTATTCTTTTATTCTTTTTGGCAATTTAAAGGCTTTAAAAGGAATGATTTTTAATAATGTATTAACATAATTAGAAAACGATATAAAATTAGACGAATTAATGGAATTCATAGAAAAAAAATAAAGACTGATTACATTTTTAAAGTAAAACTAAGAGTATTTTTACTATAAAATATATGAAACAAAACAAATATTTGAATTAGCAAATGAATTATTCTTAACGATAATAACAAAAATTTCAAGATGCGTAACGAACTGCCATTTTAATTTCGTGTTGAATAGTTTTTGCTCACTAAGTAAAATATTAGCTTATAATTTTTTTGCGCGTGTTTATTTATTTATTAATTTTTTTGAGAAAATATTTAGAAACGTATGAAATTCTGCTTACATAAGAATATTTTTCTTTATTAACTACATATCAACTGTGTATTTAAATAAAAAAATATATGAATAAACGTAGCATAACATATTATTCTGATTGGTTAACAAAATAATTACATTACTGCTATTGGATGTAAGCCTGTATTCGTATAATATTACATGGCGCCATTTCACAAAATTTTAACCGACTAATTGATTATCATCCTTTGGAAACAATGCAAGAACCACAAAAATTTATAATATGGCGCCACATGGCATTTTCAGCATGTGAGCAGATAGAAAAAGGCTCTATTAGTTAGTTATAATTTACGGGTTCTTTTCGGTGTGCAAAATCGCGTTTCCTTCTTTTTTTTTTCAGAGAAGACACCTGTATGGATAAATTTAAAAAGCAAAACCGTTTCTAAATATGAAATTTGATCCAAATCGCTAAAGCCGTATCCGAGATACATGAAATATGTCTATACATAGTATAAAATGAAAACTCCTGAAAGCGTTTATTTGAACCACAAAAACTCGAGAAATAATTAATGGATATTCGAGACATTTATATGATTCTGTAGAGCATTTATTTGGGGAAGGTTTTAGTACGCTAAAGTTATATCCAAATAAAACGAATTTTATCCATTAAAGTTATATCCAAAAAAACAGGATTTTTATAATTGAAATTTTAATTATTCCGCACAAAAATCAGGATTTTTGTAATTGCAATTTGAGTTACATATCCGTGAAAGCTTGAAGTACCATTAAAATAAAATCACATTTAATTTAATTATATTAATGGCTAGTTTTGTGGTAATACTAGATTCCTTTTAGAGTGAACCTAGTAATTTTGAGCTTTCTTCAGAAAATGAGGACCACACCTGAGATGGCAACATCTTCTCCAACCATCCACACCAGCTTGGAAATGTTTGGGGTTTATTAAACCCACTGACATGACATTGTTCAGTGGAATCATCATTAGGAACCCTTTGGTCTGTTAACTGATAATATGATCGGCCACCATAAACTTTAATCAAACTGTATATAAAAGATTTAATTGAATTTTTTAGCAGATATTTATTCCGGAGAAATAGTGATATCTATATCTACACTTATAATAAAGCTCAATGTGTGTGTGTGTGTGTGTGTGTGTGTGTGTGTGTGTGTGTGTGTGTTGGCGCTCTACAGGCCAAACCGTTGGACTTACAACTACCAAATTTGATACATGTATACCTTGGAGGTCGGGAATGTGCACCTCGGAGCCCCTTTTTCGAATTTTCAAAATTTGTATTAATTAATATTTAAGCGAAATGTCAACGTTTTCCCGCTATAACTTCCGAAAATATTATTGCACAAACATAATTTTTACATCAAGTTAAAGATTTAAAAAAATAGATTTCTAATGGTATCAGTGTTTTAACATTTAACTTAAACTTCTATTTTAAACGAATAGTTAAAAAAATGTTTTAACCATAGTTTCAACAATATATTTCGGGTAAAACAATATTTAATCTGCAAGAGCACGTCAAAGGGAAAAAATTAGGTTTTATCACCATGTTGCCATCATTTTGACGGAAGTTCAAATTAAAAAAAAATCAACTATTACTGCAAAATAAATCTAAAGAAATGCAACTTTCAGCACGTGACGGGATAAAATAAAACAAATATAAAATGTGATATTTTCTTTAAAAAATGCAAGGCAAAGGATTCTATGATCGTTTGCAATATTTAAATCATTAATTCAATAAATTATCTTTATTTATACAGGATTGAATTTATACAGGATATGCATTCAAATTTCTTTCCAATGGCTAATTTGCAAAATATTATTAACAGGCATATATATTGTTTAATACTATTAATTTGATCTAAATGAAGTAAATAATTACATTTTATGTAGGGTGAGTCAAATAATGCATTTATGAATAATCTTTTAGATTTCTTCCTACTTTGCTCTGTGAGCCAAAATTTACAAAGTATTTTATTAATATTTTAAATAAAAGTTACTACATCAATCAGTTTTCTAAATCAATAATTAAAACTCACTGATTTATAAAATTAAAGAATATTATTAGGAAAACGCGTTCTTTTAGAACTTTCAGTCCATCATCATAAAGAAAATATTAATTTCAGGCCGATCAACGCCGGAATTACTTCAAGGCTAATGACTATGTGATTTAATTGAAAATTTTAGAACGCATTACTCATGGTGAACCAGATGGTCGCCAAAGGTGGCTAGTTTATTTAGAAAGATAGAAATGCGACAACATTATCTGTGGTTTTATAAATATTCATTGTAATTTCATTCATATGTTCATTGTCACAATCGCTTTTTCAGGAATTTTTCAATAATATTTCATTCTTTTAAAGTATAAATAACGGAAAATTCATATATGGTTATGAATGGAGATGTAATTTTAATTAACTCTAAACGTTTCTTTAAGAAATTCTTGAGGAAACTGGCAGACGATTTTCCATAGCTTAATTTTCGTAAATTAAAAATGTATAAATACGTAGATTTATCTTTTATTTATTTTTTTAATTCCAAGAGCTTTCAGCAAATCGTGAATGTTTAGAATAGAAAAATCATCGTTTGCAGAAAATTATATTAAATTGTTGGATTCCATCTGATAATCATATTAATAAGACTATCTTCTTTAAATTCACATTGTGTATAAAATAAATTACGAAGAATTCGACAAATTATTAAAAATTAAAATTCAATTATTAAAATTTTCAGACTATTAAATCAAATTAAAAGAACTATATTAAGAGTAAAAATAGTAGAAACAATTTGTATTCTGATAATCGATATCATACCCATTAAGAAAATTTAAATTAATTAGAAATCATTTAAAAATTAATTAGAAATCATAATTATTAAAAATAATTAATTTGATCGAATTTTCAATTAAATCCATAAAAATATTCAAATGAAACCCCAGATATTCAGCTATGATTGTTTAAAAATTATTTATTTATTTTAATTCAATTATTTCTTGGAAAACTGTTTATTAGCTAATTTCAAAACTAAATCAATGTATGACTAAAAAATTTTTAATCATATCTGGTTTCACCTTAAATGAATATCTCCTGTTTTTCCACATTATTTCATTAAATATAGATGTATTTCTACATTAAATTTTATTATTCATTTGATAATAATATAGTCACATTGCGATTAAAATAATCTAAAGTCGCATACAAAAATTCATTGCAAAAATATGGTTTACTTTATATTCAATTTCTCTAATTCTAATTTCTATCTCGGATGCTATATAAAGTCAATTGCCGATTAACACAATAAATTGATAGAATGAGTTACAACAATAAGTTGTTTATAAAATACCAGAACAAAAAAAATCATATTTTCCTTGTTTCTGTTCCGGACGCTCTATAAAGTCAAGTGTCGATTACCACAAT
>JAPMOQ010008595.1:96215-106622 GCA_026543055.1 Argiope trifasciata | reverse complement strand
CCGCGCTCAAGCATCAATCGTCAGAAAACGTACTAGTGTCCCGCGCTTAAGTATCAATCGTCAGAAAACATACTAGTAGCCAGTGCTCAAGTATTGTGTCTCGCATACAATGTGTTAAGATACCACCACCACATGCGGAGCAAAGCTGTCCCCGGTGGGAGAGCAGGGGGAGGGCAAGCACGCCATCCAATAGGAAGCCAGCTGCAGAGGGGAGGGTGGGTGAGGATGCTTTGAGGCCGGAGAGCGCAGTCAATAAAGTCGATAGGCTAGAATTTACTTCAATTTAAATTATTATACCGAATTCCTTGGGGGGGAGAAAAGTATGCAATTACAATGAAGAGGGTTACTAGCTGTAAGTTAGATTATTTGTTGCTGAAGGTGCGCGCGAGTTCATTGAGGAGAAAGCCACACTTATCGGGGAGTTTTTAATATTTGCCATCTGTTTAAATATGTCAATTATCGTGGGAAATTCTTCGAGGAATTTTTTTAATTTGGATTATTGCGTTAATTATATCGCCGAAGTTGATTCCGTGTAGGAAGTTAAAAGGTTCGTTTGCGGGGTGGTTATATTTTGGGTTTTTCTCCGAGGGTCCAGTGTCCGTATTATCTGAGAAGAATTGAGCAAAGGTAGTGCCCTGTCTAATGGTATTTTGATTTGCCCTAAATTGTCTAGGATGATTTGAGGTTCTATTAATTTTGGGGAACATCTCACATCCCCTGTAAGCGGCAACATGCCCTACCTTGTTACAATTAATGCAGGTGGGTTCTTGTATTTTAGTTTTGATTTCGCAGTCCTTGGTTTTGTGATTTTTATTGCACTTAAGGCATCTGGGTTTGATATTGCAGTTAATTGCTAGGTGGCCGAAATTGTTGCAGTTGTAACATTGCGAGATTTGGTTTCTGCCTCTATGATCCTCTATTTCCACTTTGAGGTAATTTATATTTTCTAGTTTGTAAATGTCCCTAACATTTTCAGTTTTTCTGAGTTCGGCTAAGAATAGGGGGAGGGGCCTTCTAGATTTTTGCTGTGTTAGCTGGGAAACCTTCTCCACGATGAAGCCCTGATTTATGATATATTCTTAGATATAATCCGTCATAGTATTGATGGGAAGACCTCTGATTACAATCTTAACTGGCCTTTTAGCTTTAGGCCTTATAACGTAGTGCTCATATCCCTCGTTCTTACAGAACTCGTGTAATTTTTGATAGGTGTCGTTCTCTTGGGGGTAAATTTTAACATATCCATTTGATAGTCTATTATTAGTTATTCCGAATTTGTTATAAATTTTTTCTAATATCATCCAAGTGAGTCTGACGATTTTGCGTTGGTGCGTCAAGTGAATCTGACGGCTTTGTGTTGCTGCGTCAAGTAGGTCTGACGACTTTGTGTTGATGCGTCAAGTGAGGTTGATGACTTTGCGTTGGTGCGTCAAGTGAGTCTGACGGCTTTGTGTTGGTGCGTCAAGTGAGTCTGACACCTTTGCATTGCTGCGTCAAGTGAGTCTGACGGCTTTTGCGTTGGTGCGTCAAGTGAGTCTGACGGCTTTGCGTTGGTGCGTCAAGTGAGTCTGACGACTTGACGACTTTTGCGTTGCTGATGGAGAGATGGCACCAAGAGAGCTGTTGAAAATTCATCACGTTCGAGGTCATCAATTTGGCTTAGGTGTTGGCGGAATTGTGCCAATACGTAGGTTGAATTCCGCCAAGGATCGAACCTGGGACCTTCGGATTTGTAAGCCAATAACTTATCCACTATACAAATCCTAAACACTAAATAAATATCCACCGATGTTTAGTGTTAGTTACTGGCTTATTAAGATGTCACCACACGTTATCAGTACGCACTCTTTTGGACGTATCTCGGAAGCATTCTGGACGTATCTCGGCTCCCAATGGACGGATCGGGAAAATTCTCGATGTTTCGCGTTCTTTCCATTTTGTCACCAAAGTCACCAAATTCGTCGCCAAGTCGCTAAATAATAGCAAAGTTTGTCGCCAATCCGTGGGAACTCTGACGTCACACCCATTCATTATTCTATACTTATTACCATAAATCTCTCTTCCTTACGATGACAGTATCAGAGCGGAAAAGCAAAACTACACGTTCGTAACAATATATTTTTTTATAAAGACACTTCGGTAAAGTTAAAGTTTTAAAATACACTCAAAATACAAAAAAGAAAAATGAAAACATGGTTGAAAAGATATGATTTGGTTCAAATAGTCTAGAAAAAAATTTCATAACTCGAAATTTCTTTTATTCGTGAGTTATGTATTTACAAATATATTTTTTTTTCTTTGAAAGGGTTATAAAAAATTAAGGAAAAAAATTTATTTTCATTTATCCTTTGAAAAGACTGAATGAGCGTACACAGATAAAAATTTTCGCTTAGAAAAAAAAAGTTCAACAAAAGTTTTGAAATAACTTCTGGAAAATAATTTCGTGATAAAAAAAATATTACGGTCAAAGTTTGTGTTGTTAAAAGAAAAAAAAAATCATTCTCATAAATAAGGTTTTATTCTTTAATTTTTATTTTTTATTTATATTTTTTAACTGCTCCGAAATTAATTAAGCTTCAAAAGGAAAAAGCTTTAATTAAAAAAAAAGTTGGAGATTCCGAGATTGATACGAAGTTTTGTGAGATAAGAGAGAAAATATTTTTTTTTAATCTTCTCTTACTGAATAAATTATAAGACGTTTTTTTAATTTATTCCCTTATTTCTTTTTAAAAGCGAGAAGGTTTTATTAGTTAATTATTTTCACGGTTCTTTTCACATTTTAAACTGTTTCTAAGTTGATTTAGAAGTTCAAAGTAAATATAAAATTCATCAACAGACAAAGAAAAAAATCATTTGCTCAGATTTTGTTTTAGTTATATTATCACGTGAGAACATGACGTTGCTTTGGTTTGAGGTCGTTGAAGCCTCAAAATGCGTAGGCAAGAAATTAGCGATTTATCGTTTATGAGGCATCCATTTTTCGCATTCAGAGTAATGACAAAATAAATCAGACGGTTGCTGCATTCGGCGTTTTATCTCCAACTAAAGTCACAACTTGATTTTCAAATGTCAACAAATTGTCTTACTTGAAACTGCGCACGTGCAAATACCAAGTGCGGTGGTATCCATATACGATACATTTCTTTGTTTACATCTGATTTTAAAGAACGATTCAAGTCTCATTATAACCCCCCAAAAAGGAAAACCAAGAACCAAACTGGCTGGAACACACTGAATGTCAAAAAGCTTCGTTTGTTCAGCGATAAAGAAAATGAAGAGGAAAAAAAGGTTCAGCTAGCGAATATCAGAGAAAGAATGTTCACACTTAGGGAAGGAGAGTCTTTTGACGAGTGAAACGGTCGTATTTCCTTAAATCGTATTGCAACTGAATTGCGGAGACAGAGTGGATCTGAATTACGAGTTCCTGAGGAGCGAAATAATCGCTTGTCTGCTGATAGAGAAAGATATTTAAGGTATCCTACAATGTTAAAAACACTGGTTATCGACCACATTGGCATTTTTTTTTATTGTTATTCCTTGTAGTTCAGACTTTCCTCATTCTAAAACAGTTAATCGTTTATAGGAAAAAGAAGGCCTGACCCATCATCCAGGGTCACAAATTTTTTCAGCCGAAATTCGTCTTTAGCTATTAGGTTGTTCGGAATGTAATTTCGTTTTTTCCTGACGAAGGATTTAATTGCATTTTTCGCACCCAATTTCATACTTAAACCGCAAAATCATTTTATGTTTTAAGAGCTGATATAGCAAGGCTTAAGTGTGAAAAAGTGCAGCTGATTCTTCGCAGTAGTTTTTGGATGGTGCCCTTTTAAATATGGAGAGCAATAAACAGCATTTTCGTCATTTTTTTCTTTTTTGCTATAAAAGGTAAAAATGCTGTTCAAGCCAGAAATAAATTAGCCAATATGTGTGGAGAAGATGTGTTAACAGTACATCAGTACCAGAACTGATTTGCAAAATTTTTCCTTCAAATGAGACGGCCAAAAACCACCTCGATCAGTTTTTTTTACAGCAAAGACCAAAACTTTTATGAGCGTGTAATCATGTTACTACCAAAAATATGGCAAAAGGTATTAGACCAGATTGGCAATTTTATAATTTAATAAATAATTTATTCATTAAACGAAAATTTCTTTTCATTTTGACACAAAAATACGAAATGACTTTCCGAACGACCCAATAGTTCAGACTTTCCTCATTCTAAAACAGTTAATCTTTTATAGGAAAAAGAAGGCCTGACCCATCATCCAGGGTCACAAATCTTTTCAGCCAAAATTCATCTTTAGCTACAATTTTCTCAAAACTTTAATTTTCATAGAAATTCTCCACCGTTAACATGATACCTCAAAAACTAATAGAGGTATTTACATGAAAATCTCAGCTCGTCTTATAAATAATACGACCATTGAAATGAATTTTTATTGTAGGCGAAATACTTTTTCATTTATAGGTGTTTTTAGAAAAATTAAGTAAATTTATGAAAAAAATGCATATATACGTATATTTTTACCCACAACTTCTTTGCATCTGAAAATCTTTTTTATATTTTGGTTCATTTCATTCGTTTTGATTTTCTATAACTTGTGTACAAAGAAAAATAGGATTGCTGCGTTACAATTTTGTGTAAAGTGTTAACCGTTTCGATTCAACTTCATTAAAATTTTCTATTTCTCAAAATATACTATGTTTCCAAATAATTCTTTTGTATGTATAGTATTTTGTCATAACTGACAATACATTTAAAAACCCTAGTTTTAAATAGTTTTTAAAGAATTCAATTTTTCAAAAATTTTCCTTCTGACGTAGTCGGATTTCTTAACTTTGCGACAGAAGAGAAGGGAAAAAAAATTAAAAAACAGCTTTTTTGTTGTGTATTTTTATTTGACTGTTTAGTCTTCAGACATATATTTTTACCTTTTTAACACTCCACTCAATTTTGTAGTAATTTTTTATAACTTCTTAACAATTTTTTTTATGTTCGTTTGATGTTGATATGCTCATGTCATATAAGGTAAAGGCTAGACTTAAGTTTAAAGCTATTTTTTTCCTTTTAATTAATTAACCAAGAGGGAAACGAAACAAGGATCAAGGGATGAATTGCCAAGGATTAAACGATAGATTCAATAAAAATGCTACATTCTCGTCAAAGGTTAATTTTCGTAGCTATTTTACACCAATGTTATGCAAAGTGTTCTATGATATAACATCTTTAATGAGAGAGTATGCGAGAGATTTTTGAGGAAACCATTCCTGCTGGTTTTTTTCTTCGTTCTTGAAGGAAATTTCATTCTTCGCTGAATCCGGCAAATCTAATTTTTAAAAATTATGCAAGCGACTCAAAAAATTATTCAAAATAATAACAATAATAATTTAAACTAATGGGGAAATTTGTTACATGGCATTCTATGGGATAACGAGAAAGTTTTGGGGAGACCACCTTTGTTAGTTCCTTTTTTCATTCTTCAAAGATGTTCGCATTCAATGAATGGAATTCTAATCAAGAGGGTGGTATTGACAACGGGCAGACGAATTTCACTTACGCGGGTTCTGACAGCATTGATTAGAGCAGCGGCAGCTGATTAATTTTTCACGGTCAACCGGTGAATGCCTACAGGGGATGCAGACTGGAGGGGGGGGGGGGAGTTGGGCTCTGTGCTCCGGCATGTCAACTTCGGAGAACAGTCCATTCAGGTTCCGAGTTATCGATTGGGATTGCAACCTTTCACATTTCGCACACTTGTGAGGCGCGCAAAAGATTCGTTTTGAATTTCACCAGTCTTGAAACATGCTATGTTTCACATGGGTCATAATGTATTAAAATGAAACAGACGAAAATGGACAGTCAATCAACATGATGAATTCATCATGCGGTTGCCATGGGAACAAATCATTCAGGAAAACCATATTCATGATGATTCTGATAAAGTGACGAAAAAGTGGCTTCAATATTTTCAAGAAATTCTGCATTACAGACTTTTCTGAATCCCGCAAATCTGATTTTTTAAAATTATGCAAGCATGACTCAAAAAATTATACAAAATAGTAATAATAATAATAATTTAAACTAATGGGGAAATTTGTTAGATTGTCTTTACTCCAAACTTGATAGAAATCTTCAGATCTGGTGTCAAATATTGATAATAAATATTACAATTATACTTAATTTTCAACTTTTCAGTCGAATTTTATAAAATAAATTTCGAATTAAGAACATTTCAGAATTAAAGAATTCGAATTCAACTAAAGAATTTAACAATTAAAGAATTCGAATTTTTTCTCATTATATAACTGATTTACATATCTATATTACTGATATCTAGCTATATATATATACATTACTGATATCTATATTTTCTTTTTATATAGCGTTTAAGTTATTCAAAATCAAAAATATATTGTACGAGCTGATATTTCTTGAAATTAAAAAAATATTTTTAATGCAAAAGATATTTTGGTTTAAAATTTTATTAATACTCTAAATCATTTTTATCGTCAGAAATGTTTTTTACAAACACGAGCAATAATATCATTTGAGCCAAACGATTTTTAAAAACCGTTGAATGATAATTTTTTCATAATTTATTAAGATTCGTCATAAATGTTTTTTTTTACATTGAATTATAAGAAAGATTGCAATGAATGTTTTAAGACAAAACATTAATTATTTAATTAATTAAATGCCACCGCTGTCGATGTTTTGATATGCTTTCTCGTATC
The DNA here is from genome assembly GCA_026543055.1 of Argiope trifasciata. Classification (NCBI taxonomy): domain Eukaryota; kingdom Metazoa; phylum Arthropoda; class Arachnida; order Araneae; family Araneidae; genus Argiope; species Argiope trifasciata. The sequence continues at coordinate 99,887 of JAPMOQ010008595.1, read as the reverse complement.
TTTCAACAGGTGTTGTCATCCAATGTTTACTTTGTCATCTCGAAAATGTTTTATTTTCCACATTAAGTTGCAACATTAATTTACTACTCAAAATTTCTCACTAATCGGACTTATATATATTTCGCAATCAGAATATTCTTTTGTAGAAAATGCAGATAAAATTCGCATGAGAATTTAATTACCAATAAATTTTTGAAGTCTAATTAAATAAAATTCAGAATTCTTCGAAAACCCAATAACAATTGTTGTCAAAACATTTCAAAAAACAATATTTATGCATCATAAATAAAAATAAAATTGTTCTATTCGTTTTTGCCTTAGCAACGCAATATCTATAAATTTATTTATTATTATTTTCTTTGATTTTTAATTTTTTTCCTCTCATTTTTTTATTCTTTATTTTCTCATATTTTTAATTTTTTTATTTTGTGTTATTTCTTTATTTTGTGTTATTTTTTATTTCTTTGCTTTGTGTAAATTTTTTATTTCTTTATTTTCTCTTATTTTCAAATTCTTTTTTTTTCTCATTTTTTAAATTCTTTATTTTCTCATATTTTTAATTCTTTATTTTCTCTTACTTTTTAAATTTTTTTGTTATTTATTTCTATTAAATTATTCATTAAATTTTGAAGAAAAAAATTAAATTGAAAGAGAAACTGCACGGAGCTTTCAAGGGATAATTTACGCCGAAGTTATTATGCAAAAATGGTAAAATTCTTGCTGATTTTTAAATGCATATTTAAGAAAATTTTGCTCAAAAAAACTGACAGTAATCATTTTGCTATTTTAAATAATAAATGTTCAAAGTTTGACTGAATTAAACCAAGTAGTTTAAATGAACAGAATTCAACGTACATACATATATACGTTGAATTCTGTAAAGCATACATACATTAAAAGTCACGGTAACTTATTTATATTAAGACTATCAGTACTCGCACAGCGTTAGCAGCATATTTGGAAGAATGCAGGAAAATAAATGCATTTGTGGAGAAATGGGTACAGTTTACCAGTATTAAATGGAATGTATGGAGATCTCAGAGTTAAGGAAAAATCTGAAGATTGTAAATAGTGATTTAAACACAGTACTGATTGTACCAGGTCATCTCAAAACCCTGAAGGATATGATGTTAAAGATTGGCAGTTTCATTCCAACTGTTTGAGAGTGTGCAGGTGGGGAGAAAGACAGCTATTTATAACCCCGAAAGGAATGCTAGTTTGACGGATCGGTCCATGTAAGGTCGGACACTACTTATTCAGCAGCCAACCACAACAAATCCTGTCGATACTGCGGGGTGGTCGGCTGTATACAAGAAGAAGAAGCATTAGCAGTGTAACATCCAAGTGGAAAAGGATGTTAAACTTAATTCTAACCTCCACCCGAAATGATATGGGCATGTTGCACAGCATCAAACAAACATAAAAGTGAAACGTTCAAAACCTATTTGAGGTTGAAAATGTTCCAATTTATGTAATGTTAGCTGTTATCCGCGACTTCGTACGCATGGAAATTTTGATGTGTATGTATTAGACGGTTTGATCCATTCCGTCATTTCAATATCGTTTTTTGCGTTTCAGCTGATCTAGATGTAGCCTGTCTTTCCGCTTCCTTCATTCTTCTGAATTCTGCTGGAGGATTCGACTCTCTACTTCTAGTTACTCTTATAGCCAAGTCTGATTATTCATTTTCGAAAGATTAGATTTCCGGACATTTCTAAGCAATAACGAATCAAAAAGATTAAAACTATCCTAAAAACTATGTACTTAAACACATACGAAAAATATATAACATAAAAATACAACTTAACCACTTTCAAAGTGCACAATGAACCTAAAAACAATTTATTTACAGCGTGCACCTGAAGTAAAACAAAACAGCGAATCAACTCCGTATTTCTTTCAAATCAAATCAAATCCTTTTTATTTAATGATCGAGATGGAGATAGCTATAATAGTATCATACACATAATTTTTAAACTTTTAATTTAAATGAAAACATAGTTGTCAACAATCACACTCGAACTTTCAATTCCAGTTGGGGTAACACAATGCAGATTAGAAATTTTCCATTTCCTTTATTCTGTTTTCTTTTCATTTAAAAGTACTTCAGAATGAATCCGAAAGACCGATTAATTTACAACATTTGATTTTAAATACATCAAGCACAAAGAAAATAAATAGAATCGTTTGAAATAATCGCTCAAAATTCTGCTGTCTAACCTCATTACTGTTGGGGAAAAAAACAGGAGCCTTACTCATCTTTGGCGAGATTTGACCTCAGGTTTTTGGCTCGAAAATTAGTTTTTAATGAATAAAAAATTAACCACTCAATTAATTGGAATAAAAAGTAGCCTATGTTCGATTCCTGACTATAATCTATCTTTGTGCTAAATTTCATCCAATTCTGGTGTGATTGAGTAACTAAAATTCATCCATCCAAACTTTCACATATATAATATTAGTATACATTAATTCTTAATTTTGAAATAAATATCATGCCAACTAGTTCAAAAATTAGCTCCAAATATCTTAATAGAATGACAGCCAATATTTTATGATATTAAAAACTCGTTATATATGCATAATTAGTGAAGATAATTAATATTAACTGTTATTTCTTGAGAAATATTATTAATCGTTAAGACAAAATGCTCGTAAAAAATCTTTAGTTTAATAAATAAATCTTAGAATGCAAAAAAAAAAAGGAAATAACAATTTTAGAAAACGAATGATTTATTGGGGTTAATTTAGTTTTTCATACAAGTAATTTCTCAAAATTTACGATTATTATTAATCATCTAGACTTTTTAAAAAAAATTTATTTCTCCAATCTACTAAAAGATAATTTACGAACAATTCTTTTTTTTTTCTTTTCAAAACTGATTCAGACGATAAAAAAAAAAAACTCGCAAAGAACAGGCTTTAAAAGCTGAAATTTTCTTTAATTGGTATTAAAGGAAGTAGGAAGGAGACAGCTCAACTCTGCGCACTGGAGCATCGAATGGTTAATCGATCGCCAAACGACTTCCAGAGTCCGAAATGATTCTCATTAAATTTTGAAACAATTTCCAGCAAGGCGTTGGCAACGGTTTCATCGATTGCCACAAAACACAACAGAGATGGAATTTTTGCATGACTGCGGACAAAATTGATGAGCACGAGCACTTGAATGAAAGAAACTGAGCGAATCGCTTAGATTTGGTTCTGGGTTAGTTTTCCGGAAAATAAAATTTCCTTTGGAGTCCTATCTAGAGCGGAATTATCTCAGCCATCATCATCATCAACAGCAGATGTGGTAGGAAATTGTCATGAATAATAGACTTGCAGAAAAACGAAAGAACCAATTCTTTTTATCTTAATCAGGTAGTTAAAAAGTTAATAAAAATAGTTTAAACTTACTTTTTTTCCCTGCACAAAAATTATATATATATGTTCGTATGTGTGTGTGAAACGATACTTTAAAATTTAATTTCAACTCTAATTTCTAAATTTTTGTTTTAATTTTATCCATATCAAAGTCATTCTAAAATATTCATTTATTTCTTGATCTAGTTCCATTTCTCTATTTCATTGATTCAAGAGAGCTTTGTAAAAAACCTGTACTTCCCATATCAGATCTAACACGCATCAGAATTCTCTACCAGAATCTTAATAGCATATTAGTATTGGAAA
>JAPMOQ010008595.1:78256-95815 GCA_026543055.1 Argiope trifasciata | reverse complement strand
ATGGCTGCATTTTTAATAAAAACCAAGATCTGTAGAATCTTTTGGAGAATTCCATTTCAGATTACGTCCTACTGGAAGAGTATTTAAGATGAGGAACACAAGAATTCATTCCTTTTCCGAAGGTGTGTCCGCAGAAGAAGCTCTCTAGTTATCTAGAATTTGTGCATTATTAAATTGCTGTCCACTTATATTGTTTATTTCTGTGCAGTTGTTTGTGTATATTGTGTTCATAATTTAATATATATTCTAATTTTCTAATGGAATAAAATGTCATTTCCTATCATCGAAATATGTCGGATATTATTTTAGGGTGCTAACATAGTGAGTTTTCATAACAATGTAGGCATAATGAAAGCTTAGAATGGTGGTGGAGTTGATTATCACATGGATGTCCCCCTTGTGACCAAGGGAAATGACATAGGGCCCTTTGGACATATAGTTATATAGATATATAAACATATAGTTTCTTTCTTTCGTATGTTAATTTAGTTCATTTTTACTGTTGTTTATTACAGGGTTAAAGTATTTCTAACTTATGTAATCGTTTAGAATCACTGCATCAAAAAATAATTCAGGATAAGAAAAGTTACATATTTTGAATTCCATTTAATATCATACTGAATTTTACCATATTTATTTCAATAAAAAAAACCATAAATGCTAAAATATCTTTAGAATTAAGAAGTATTACATTATTTTTCACTTAAAATAACTCCCAGATAATCCACCATAGTTTTTTTTCTTTTTGCTTTTATAGCAGAAACAAGAAAACCTTTTCATGGAAAACCGCGGAAGTTATAAAAATACCCCAAAAACCTTTTTCGCCGAACAAGTCTAAAATTCAAAGCAGTTAAAAAACAATAAAGCTCGCTTATCCTTAAAAGCATTCGTTTAGAATTTAAAAAACGTTTTTTAAGCAGTCAAGTAAAAAAATCTTCAAAGCAAATGTCTGCACTAAAGTTAAAGCATACGGAAGAATGCTTTTTTATAGATTAAATACGTGTTTAGAATAGCTAAATACCTGAGAATCCAAAAACGAATATTAAAAGCAGATCAGTTTTCAGCTAAAACTTCTTTTTCATTTTTATTCGCAGAAAAGAATATCGACATAAAATTATCGTCCTCCTTTTGAAATTTAAAAGGGCAAAGATCATTTTCACCTTTTTAAATTTATTTTTATACCACTAATCTGTTCTGGAACTCGTTACTCTAAAATCTTAACAGTTCTAAAATAAACGAAAAAAATTAATATTAAAAATATGATTAAATGCATTTAATTAAAAAAGCGAAAAAATAGATGCAGATTTAATGGAGGCTTAAGAATTCGAGATATTAATATCTTTTAAATCAACATCTTTCAGACGATTTTTATTCTTTTTAAACAAGAATTTTGTCAAGCATATTTTAATTGGTAAACAAAACTACAGAAATAAAAGAAAATTAAAGCGCTAACAGCTTTCTTTAAAAACTTAAATTGCGTTGGCGTTTCTGTGAGGGAGTCAAAAACTCAGATTAAATTCCAAGAAATATCTGTGGAGTTTTTGAATTCAAAACATTATCAAAATAATTTGCTTCTTTTTTTAAAAAGGACTAAATAAAATGGCTACAGGTACATTTCATATCTTAACTTACAACCAAAACAAGAGAAGATGCAGTACATCCGTGTTACTGATTTTAAATGTTCTGTTTTAATTACGTTTTAGTGTTGCCAATCGTATACAACTAAAATTTATACTGATTCTGTTTGAACCAGTTGATTTAAGATAACGCATGAAAAATGAGAAATACACAGATATATATAGTAAGAAAACAAATCATTTTGAAAAAGATGTCTCAAAAAATATTGAAACTTTAATTAGATGCCATTTTTTAAAGAAGCCATTAAGATTAGATGCCGTTTGTCTTGAAATTGCAATGTTTGAAATATCACACGCAATAAGTGATATTTAATATTAACAAACAAAAATAAATGTGCTGAAACAAACGTGATAAACGGAATAAAATATATCATTAATTTATATAGAATTTAAATATAATTTAATTTTTAAAACATTTAAAAATAGAAACAAATTGTATATTATTAAATAACTATAAAATACCTTCAGAAACGTTATTTCAGTGTATTCGAAAAAACGAAAACTATTAATTATTAAAAAATACTTAGATTTCATCTGAAACTTTAGTTTGATTGTAGCCGATTACGATATTAAACATTAACCAAAATGTAATTTACTAAATTATATAAATATAGATTACGCCTAATTTATCATGTCGACCACATAACATCATAAATAAAGCATAATTTTGTATGGATGTGTCGATAATAGTGCTTTAAAAAATGATCATATCTCTTACAAAAAAAATCTCTGAATGAAAATTATTTTATTTACTGACTTCCTTTTTTTTTTTTTTTTTTTTGGTTAATACTGTCCAACTATAGAACTTTATAAATACAAAAAAAGGAAGTTAAAAACCCTTCTCGCAGACAGGAAAAGAAAACAAAGATAGATAAACCAACATAATGTTCTCTTCACCAAATGTTATAAAAGTCGTCTGCTTTATTACAGAAATATGTAAATAATTATTCCCCCAAAGAATAATTAATTTAGCTGATGATAAATATGAGAAAAGAATTTAATTTAAAAAATCCTAATCGTTTGGCAGTGAATGATTTTTTTTTAAAGAAGAATTCTTATAACAGTCAGATTCTTTCAAAATGTTATTTCTATTTTGCGTTGCTTATTTTTCCTTTTTTATTTTGCTTCATCTTTTTTATTATTCCCATCTTCATCGTTTTTTTTTCTTGTTGTTGCTTTACAATTTATTATTAACTTTTGGAGCTTCACATTATTTATCATCAACTGAAGCAAGGAATCACACGACATGATGAAACTAATTAATTAAAAAAAAGGTAACAAAAACATTTAGAAAAACATACCAATATCGCTGAAGGTGTTTTTGTTTTATTGAGCGCGATAACCGAAAACTACACACAACCATTCCATCTAAAAAAACTTTTCTACATACTCAAAAGTTCCATTCTGTCGGAAAAATAAAAACAACAGAAGAGAAACAATTCTAATCATTTCTGGCTTTTCACAACGATCACAGATTGCGCCTGCGGTGACGAAAGAATACTTTTCATTGGAGGGGGAGGGAAAAGAAGAAAGAAATAAAACAAAAGCAGAGGGGAAGATCTAAAACGAAAAACAAAAAGAAAATAACTTTGATTAAACAAGAAAACTTTTCTCTCTTTTTTTCGGAACAAACAATTTTTACGACAAGTTGAAAAGATGTTGTTTCAAAAAATGAATGGCCTTTTTGAAGTTAATAACTAGGAAAAATAACACATCGAAAGTGAGAGAATGTCATTAATTTAAGCCCGTAAATGAAAGAGGGAAAAGCCATTTTCAGAAATCCCCAAAAATCGTCTGCATAAAAAAAATAACCCGATTATTTTTTCAGAGATGCAATAATGATGTTTAATCATAATCTTTTTAAGATTTAATAAGGAATAAGCCACTGGGATTTTTGGCTTGAGTTATTAATTCATTCAATTCCGGAAAATATCTTTATGAAAAATTAATAAATGAATGCAAAAGATTATAAATTATGAGTATTAGTTCATCAAAAATTTTAAAAAAATATATTAGATTATTCGATGAAAAATTCAATTTTGTATTGAAAATAAACATTTTTATATTTAAGTTATAAAATTTAAGAAGTGTCAACTATTTGCAGAAAAATAATACAGTAGCAACGGTAAAAATGTCCATTATATACAAAAGCTTGATAATGGAAATAAAGATGAAAATCTAAGATTCAGCATTGAAAATAAATCTGTTATGAATTTTGTATGAAGTACCAAAATATGTTTATAATATATATCAAAGAAATAAAAATGAAATAAATTTTGAAAAATAGATAAAATCAATAATTATAAATAAACCAGCATAAAATACTTTATTTAGTTCGTCAAGCCCAAGAAAATATATTCAAATATATTGAAAGAGTTTGATATAAATAGTTCCATTTAATTAATTCTGAGTTGGAAAAATAACATATTAAAAACAAAGTTAATAAATATGAAAAGCAAGATCGTGAAAATAAGAAGTTATAAATTATGAAATTCTGAAAAATATATAAAAAATTAATAATTATAAATAAAGTAATATAAAATACTTAATTTAATCCTTCATTTTCAGAAAAATATATCAGAACATATTAAAAAAATTTGCTATAAATAGTTCCAACTTAATTAATTTGAAAATGAAAAACAGTTTATTAAAATGCAAAAATGTAATAAATATGAAAAGTAAGACTGTGAAAATAAAAAAAAAATACTGCAGTATTACTTTTCCTTAAATGTAAATAAATATTTCGAAATTTTAATTAAAAGAATCGGCAAGCTGATACATTAAAAACAATTTTTTTTTTGCATTCGTTTTCAAATTTTGCAAAGTCAATACAATTACTTTTTTAAAATATCATATTTTTCATAATACGAAGAAATAAATTTTTTTAAAAAAAGAAATAAATTGCAAACAAAAAAGTTGAATATGATTCGAAAATAACTTCTTTGTATTTTGTAGTTCGAATATGCATGCAAGAAATAAAATGCGAGTATTATGAAAGGCAAACAAATTATTGTTTGATAATTTAACATCGGAAAATAGTTTTGAAATTATTTAAAAAGTTTAGAATGTTAGATATATATTTCGCAATAGAGAGATATATAGGATATATATATAAACGGATAATAAATTTCAAAATTTGTCCAACTTTTTTTTTCTAGCTCCGAATTCCAGAATAAAATATACATGAATTTTTCTTTCATTCATAAAAGGCGATACAGATTATTTTCAAATGCAATACGTTTTCAACTTTTATATTATTCAATTCATATTTTATTTTTTATTTGTGCGGAGATATTTGTATATTTTGTTTTTGTAAAAACCAAACTGAAACACCTGCCCTTTGAAAAATGAATAAAATGTGAAGTAAACAAAGTGTTCGAAATGCATTCAGTGAATTTTGGTGAGACAGATGAAAGATTATTTATTTATTGCAACATTTATTTATAACTAGCTGTTGGCCAGCGCCTTGCTGCCACCGAAAAAAATATTAAATGCAATCAATCAATTATTTAGCGATATTTTATCGAAATAGGATGAGTGGTATGATATTATATAAAAAAAGAAAAAACAAATACTCATTTTTACAAATTAGATTCGTGTATTCTTTCAGAATTGCAAAACTTGATGTTCTTTCAGAATGGTAATGAAAGAAACTATTTATTGTATTTCGTGATTCGTTTAATATTCGTTCAGAATTCTCAAGTTTAAAGTTAGAAAATGCGATTAAAATATTTCCCTTTAAAATTAATTAAGCATAGAAAATAAATTTATATACCATAAAATCATCAATATAGTTGAAAAGATAATTTTTGAAAATTAAGATGCTGCAAAATTATTTTTATTGCAATATTTTTAATGCTTACTGCCAAAAACGCTAAAATTTAATTTTAATTTAAACCCCCAAGGTTGGTCTCCCAAAACTTTCTCGCATACTCTGTAATGGAGTTGTTATCTCTGAGAATGCATGGCATTTGCGTACTATAGATACAAAATATTGACCTTTAATTTAAATTTAGCATTTCTACGGAATATATTGAATCCTTGGCGAGTTATTTGGAGATGAATCCATGATAAATAGATACGATTGGGATTCGAAGTAAAATTTTTTTTATAGATAATTGTACTATCTTTATAACCCTTTCTTAGGTGTAAACAATAAGCTGACCCAGTTTCATCGCAATCGGATGAACGGTTTAGGAAGGCATAAGAGACATACAGACAAACATTCATTTTTATTTATATAGATTATTTTACTCAAAGTAGTTGGTTTTACAGAATTCCTAAAAATGTTTTAACAATTTGAATAGCTTTAATGCAAATGAAAACAATCACAGAAATTTTAATGAATATCAATGCAAAGTGTTTTAATTATTGAAAGTGTCAATATATAATTAATTTATTATTAGTCTTCCCATTTTATTCTTCAATTTTTTATTGTAAAGTAGGGATTCTTTTATTAAATAATTAGCTGCCTTTCAGGACGAATTTTTTACATTAGTGTTCAGAAACAGCAAAATTTAGTAAGATTGTGTGGTAACAGTGATGTGTTTATATTAGAAAATGACTTCTACCAGTTATGTCGTTTACCTTTTAACCCCTTCGCGACCAAGGTCTCGTGGACGCGACGCAGCGATTCCACTCTTATCAGCCCAGCGTCGCTTCCACGCGAAGAGCTCCGATTGATATGGAGAGACCAGCGTCGCGTATGCGTAATCGGAAATCGGAACGTTTTATTTGAATTTTTAAATGCTACTAGATGGCGGTAAACGGCAACGGTTTTCACAACATTCGACTCATATGGTATTTGACCTTCATGAACGGGCATTAGTTTCTATTCTATGCTTCTGTATTTGATATATTTATTGATGTAAACAAAGTGAGAATCACGGCTCTTTAAAGGTCTGGGATTTATTGCGCGCTGTGTTTATATTTTGACTGATAAGTGACTTGTTTATTGCTTTTTTTTCGTTAGGAGAATATGGGGAGTACATTCAGCGGATTATTGCAAGGGGTAAGAGTAAAATATTTATGAATGGTGTTCGGTTTTGGCGGCGTTGGCGGCGTTTTTTTATGTGTGTGTTTCGTAGAAGTTTTGAAATATGTGATGGGAATATAATTTTGTGGATTATAATATGTGATGGGATATAAATTTGGAGTCTTTTTATTAAAATGCTGATTTTATACGAATTTTTTTTGTAAAATTAGGCTTAACTGCTTAAAATGCGCGGGCCGGTAGTGACGCTCCGTTTCAGAGCGTTCGGTCCCGTGACTGAGTTTTATTTCTGGCGCGCTGGTCCTCAAGGGGTTAAGGTATCCGACTACGTTCGAAAGAAAATAATTAAAAAATTGGATACTTTAAAAACAGTTTAAAACTATGGAATTAGATGTATTGCAAATTATAATACAAAATACTTTAAATATTACAAAATTATTTAAAAACATAAAACATTTTGAAAAACAAGAAAATGATAGAAAACTAATGAAATTTAACCAAAGCGGTTAACACTCTACACAAAATTGTAATGTAGCCATGCTATTTTTCTTTGTACAAAAGTTACAGAATGTAATGATGAATGAAATAAACCAAAATCGAAGAAAAATGATGAAATGCAAAGAAGTTATGGGGGAAAATATACGTAGGTATGCATTTTTTCCAAAAATTCACAACTTAATTCTTCTAAAAACAGCTATAAATGTAAAAGTATTTCACCTGCAATCAAACTTTTGGTTCATTTCATTGCGCATATTATTTGAAACAAACGCTGAAACATTTATATGAATACCTCTATTAGTTTTTGCGATATCATGTTAACGGTGGAGAATTTTTAGGAAAATTGAAGTTTTGAAAAAATGGAAGCTAAAGACAAATTTTAGTTGAAAAATATATGACCTTGGATGATACGTCAGGTCTCCATTTAATTGAAAAGGTTAATTGCTTTGGGAAGAAGAAAGTCTGAACTACAAGATATAAAAATTTAAAAAAAATTCGTCAATCTGGTCTACAACCAGAATTCTTAACGTAGTCGGATACTTTAATCAGAGACTTCTTGTTTTGGGGTTTTGTTGAAATTCGTAATAAGTAAAGTAAAATGAAACTAGCGTTGTTATTTACAAAGGTTTCTTTCATTCGTCCATTGAGTAAAATAAACGTAAAAACCTTTAATTTTCAAACAATTAGTATTTAATTAGTCGTATCAACAAACTATGGAGAGGTATATTTTATCACACCAAAAGAAATCTTTATTTTAAGTAATATTTCCAAAATAAGCATACAGCATTCTGATTAGTTGGTTAAATTTGAGACACTACGAATAAAATTGGCGAAATCACTCAAATTGTTGAGATTGGCAGTTCTACCAAAGTTATAATTTTGGATATTTCTTGAAAGTGAGACTCAATGGGGAATAGGACCACGGTGGCCTGGTGCTAAAGTCTCGGCTGCAGAGAGTTTCAGGTTCGAAACTCAATTCCACCGAAGAACCGTCGTGTGAGGGGCCTCTTGCAGGTTAAATCTGTCTCGCCAAACGTCCTCCCGCTGGTGTGGTGTGGTGAGAGTTCAGGTGTCGTCCTCGTCATCAGACCGTGGTTCAAAATGACGAGGTCGTGCTGGTTTAAAAAGGGACGTTAATCTAACTAAACTAAACTAAACTCAATGTGGAAAAAGCGATTATTGTTGACCTAAGCAAGTCCAAAAGATTTCCTGTGATTACCAATTAGCGAAATCGGTGCAATAATTACGGCTGAGGAACTTGGCTGTAGTTTTCTTTCACGTAGAACATACACAATTAAGAGGTGTTTTTGAGATTGATGAGAAAAAGGCGATCACTAAGAATACATATTGGATAAAGGAGGAAAAAAGAAATTAAATTAAATGGAAAGAATGGCAAAAAAATACAAGAAAACATAATAAAAAAGGCAAATAAAGAAATAATAAATAAAACGATAAAAGAAAGAAAGAAAACTGTAGAAATTGGACCTGCAGTTGGTATTCGGGTATTGGTTTATTTAATTACTAGGTATTACCCGCGATTCTGTTCGCGTGGAAATTTCGACGTATATGTACGGAAAACTATCAAATAATGATGACAAAAAAAAATTGAACCTAATCTAAAAAAGAATATTTAAAAGTATAAGCATATACAAAATATATATAACGTAAATACAATTTAATAACAAAAACACACAGCTAATGTAAAAACAATTTATTTGCATTATATACCCAAAATAAAACAGCAAATCACGTCCTGTCAAATCCATTTTATTTATGGATCGAGATGGTGAAAGTAACAATACATATAAATTTTAAACTTTTTTATTTAAATGATAAAACCTTTGTCAACAGTCACTCGCGAACTTTCAACGCTAATTGTCGTAATGCACATGTCTGACTTTCCTACGCCAATTGGGGTAATGCAATGCAGATTAGAATTTTTTTTTTTCCTTTTATTCTGTTTTCTTTTAATTCCAAAGTACTTCAGAATGAATGCGAAAGATAAATTCATTAACAACATTTGGTTTTAAATACATCAAACACTAAAGATATAAACAGAATCGCTTGAAATAATTCGTTGAAATTCTGCTAATCCAAGCCTGATTACTGTTGGGAATAAAATCGGGAGCCTTACTTATTTTTGGCGGGAATTGGCCTCAGCTTTTTGGCGCAAAAGTTAGTTTTCAATGAATAAAAAAATGAACCATTCAATGAACCGGAATAAAAAGTAGCCTATGTATAATTCCTGACTATAATCTATGCTTGCGCTAATTTTCCTCCAATTCTGTTCAGCCGTTCTGGCGTGATTAAGTAAATACATCCAAACTTTAACGTTTATATATTAGTATAAATATAGATTTACCTATATGAAAATATCAATCACTCGTTAGAATAATAGCTGTTCAACAACAGATAATTCTGTTTTGATTAAACCTTTGTTTAATGGGCAGTCTTAATCGATTATTTAATAAAGGTGCAACCCAGTGGGGTTTAAAATTCGTTACACTGATTTTAGCTAAAAACAAAACAAAAAATTATAATTTTAAATATGTATATTAAATACTAAGTTTTTATGTGCTTTAGGATATTAAATATTAAAAATATGCAAATATTATATACATTAAATTTAATTTCTTTAAACACATATTTTTATTATATTTTCATTCAATAAATTTCATTAAAAAAATTAAATAATATAATCGTTGTTAGTCACGTATAAAAATTATTTAATAAGAATACAAAATTTTTCAACGTATTTCTTTTAATCTAAAATAATTAAGATTTAAAATGTTACAAAGTTGTGGGAGTAGCCTTCCCAAAACTTTCTAGAATACACTCTAATAAAATTATCATGCCAAAGAACGTATTGCATCGCATCGTACAATAGTTAAGAAATATTAACATTTGGCATGAATTCAACATTTTTACTGAATCTATGGTGTAGTAGAGGAAGCTTTATAAGCCAAATAACATCCTCAAAACTAAGTGATCACTTTTATCTTCTTGTCATGTTTTCTAACTACGAGCCGTAAGGCCGCGAGTTCGATCCTTGCTTATCGCTAATAGCAACAGTGTCATCCATGGCGAGTATTCCCTGGCACACGCTAATGAAATCTAAAAATCGTGTGGTTTTAAACACATTTTTCTCAACCAATCGAAACAAAAAATATCACACAAAACTGAACATATTGTCAGAAATTCCTATCACAAATTTGATATATTTAAATCATTGCATTTCTGAATTATTGTCTTTGTTTCAAGACAAAATTTGATAAAAAAATTTTGTGTAAAGACCGCATACGAAATTTCATTCGTCTAGCTAGAATCATTTTTGGGTTATCTTTTGAGACAATGGTAATTTCTCAAAAATAAGTTTTTTTTAACTCAGATAAGTCTAAAACAGGGAGATTTGATAAAATTCCAAGTTCAATATTTTTTGACAATTACTGAATTTTCTCTGTATTAAGTAAACTGGAAAGTAAAAATTGCACTCCTAATAACATAAAAATTCTAAGCCCGCAAATCCATAGAATTCTCTGACGGAAACTATTTAAAAGTAGAAAATATTCAAAATCTAAAGAGAGAGAGAATTCTTCCCCAAAACTACTTAAAATTCACAAGAACTCCCAAAACTCAGCAACAAGACGGATGAATTTCACAACTTTATGCGAGAACAGTTGGCACAAAGAAGTCGCCATCATTAATACAGCGCTGAGCCAGGAACACAAGTTCTCATTCATTCTGGAACGGTTCCAGTTAGCGGAAGTTTTAAACTATCAAGGCAATAAACTTAACATGAGTTCCGTTCCGCTCGAATCCGGAAGTTGAATAAGCTCCATAAAAGTCAGAAATGCTTATCATTTTGCAAAATCAGCCATAATTTGTGTCCAATTAATAGCGGAAACTGACTTTATTCTTTCTTTTTCTTTTCATTTAATGTTTTTATTGTTATTCGCTGAAGAAAGACTATAATTAAACTGGCGTGCAAATCGTTTGCAGTTTGAAATACCGAACAACCAATCAACTTCAAGGAAAGATAGTGATTAATTTCACTATTGAAATGATTATAACTTTGAAACTTTGTCAAAGTACTTCAATGATTTTTATGAAAAGAATTATTCATATATTTATTCAAACTTTAATCTCATTCATTTTATTTTAGTGCAATTGATTTCGTTAATCATTTAATTTTATAAAAGAAATGATAAAATTTAAACCAGTTATTAATTATTTTAATTTAATAATTATCTTTAAGTACTAATTCATTTTTCCATTTATCAAGAAGGTAAATATTCTTGCCTTTAGAAATGGAATTTAAGAATCAGATTCTGATTCATTTTTTTAAACCTTTTACCTTATTGGTTGAATGCAAAAACATAATATCCAAGTATCAATTTACTCTTTTCTACTTTTACTATTCGGTTAAGAATATTTATAATTAATTGGAATTCTTACCTATAACAATTCTTAGAAAACATGAAGCCAATCAAGATCAAAACAAAATGGCGATTCGTTTAACAGCTGAAATCAATTCATTCGCAAACGATTTTAAACTTATGCCTCCAGTTTTATTTTTTATTCCGAAAAATGTAAAAGACAAAAAATTTATTCAAAGAAAACGCATGCACTGAAATTTATGACTGGATTTAGGATATTAAATTTAATTCTGGAAAAAGGAACAGAGTTCATTTAACAGAAACTTAGGTTAGCAAATTTCCCAGCGGAGTTATTTTTCTAAACCAATAAAAATTATGCTGTATTAACCGAATTCTCAATTTCAGAAATGTATTTTATATTGTATTTTGTAGTTTCTTTTTGGTTTCACGAAAGATGATTCTTATTTTAAATTGTGAAAGCTAACGCTTCTGCTTTTTTTATTATTTATTTCAAGAGCAATTGCTTCTTTTGTTTAAATGGCTGGGTTCCAAGATTCTTTGCGATGTAAGAATAAAAGAGTAGGTAAAGAGTTCAAAGTCAAAATTTCATTTTAAAATTTTCTGTAAGGTTAAGAAGGTCATAAACTTTATTAATCTCTTCCTTTTCCTCTTTACATTAATATTTTTTGAGAAAGTAATATGCTAATGCGAAGCTATAATTTTATTTATTGCATTTTTTTCCAACTACTTTTTTTATGAAAATGCATAACATACAACCGTTTTAAATATATCCAATAACAATAATAAAACAGCGAGCGTTGTTTAAATGGATACTCAGATTTCCATAAGACACATTTCGTCCAAAATTTAATATGAATTTCCAAATATATTGAGAAATTCCTACACTAACTTTCATGCCTTTAGCTCATCATATATTTCAGTTATAGTCTTTTCAATTACACAGACATAACAGCAACAACAAAAAAAGGTTTCGATGACCTCTGTAGTCATCAAATCAATTTTCTCAAAATTCTAACAATCGCAGTATTTCTTTTTATATGAATCATATAACAGTTACTAAAAAAATACTAAACAACGATCTGTTGAATAATTTATTATCAACACGAACATTCAGAATATAAGATACTTCTGAGAAAAATACTAAACAACGATCTGTTGAATTATTTATTATCAACACGAACATTCAGAATATAAGATACTTCTGAGAATTGTACAGACATAAAATAATTAAAACCGAAATATAATAAAAAAGAAAAGTTCGTTGGAGATAATCGTCTGCGTTAAAAAGAAATTTATTAAAAAATGGATCATGTTTACGATTTATTGCGTTTGGAAAAATCATCATGAAAAATAATTTTTATTACTTTTTATCTTTTATTTTTTAAAAAAAAATTTTATGTTCTGTTACAGCAAATAACATGGTATCGCCCGCAAAAAAATTTGGCAAAATTATATATTTAAAACAATAAAATAATGTTACAACTTGTAAAGAATTTCGATAAAATTCGGATTATATCGAATTTGAACCAGGATTTATTTTTGTTATATTACACAGAAACAAAGTAGGCACCACTTTAAAAATATAAACCACATTATGTCACTAATTTAACGTAAAATGTTTCGAGTATTCAAAATCTTACTAGTAAATCTTAAAAAACGTCGTTAAATAATAAAAATAATTTATGTATTTACATGTTCATTCTTAATTCAAGAAGTCGACTTAATTCTAAGCTGCACGCTTTTTCAGAAATAAATTTGGCGCTAACATATTTCAAAATATAAATTAGAAAGCGTAATTACATGTCAGACGATATTCGCAAGTATGTTTACCATGTGGCTGTGACGTCACGGTAACATATTCCATTCTTTTACTCTTGAGCAAAATCACGTGTTTTTTCCCCCTCATCTTACGTAATGAACGTATTGTGTTTTATTGTGATTAAATTGTTTTTTGAAACTTTTCCAATAGCACCTCGACATCTCAGTTACTTACACTGCGTTCTTTATCGTAACCTTTTGGCGCTAATATGCCAAGCAATTTAATAGCATTGCTCGGTTTTTGGCAAATAGTGATCACAAACAAGTATAAAAAGTGTTTTTTTTTTCCAAGAAAAAAATAAAAATGTCATGAGTACTTTTGAAAAATGGTCCCCTCAGTTTCAAAAATAAAAGTTTCTGGAAATTTGATAAATGGAAGGCTGCTGAAAATATTTTTGTTAATGTAACCTTATTAGAAATCAAAGTGCTAAATAATATTTCCGTTGTTTTTCTTGAAGTCTGCTTTTATCAGTATTGTGTTTTATTTATTTAGCCTTTGACGTTAAATATGCGTTAGTTTAATTTCATTTTTATCTTTTTAGCGATATTGTGTATTATTTTTATAAGTCTCGTTTCTTAAAAGAATTATAAAATTCAGTAGTTTAATTTCATTAAATATTTTTCATCGTTTTTATATTCTTATCGATATTGTTTGTCATTTTTTTTTTCATATTAGTCTTGTTTCTTAAAACAGTTATAAAATTCAATAGTTTAATTTCATTTTATATTTTCTTTATATTTATATTTTTATCGATATTGTGCTTTAATTTTATCAATCTCGTTTTTTAAAACAGTTATAAAATTCGATAGTTTATTTCATTAAAAAAATTTTTTTATCGTTTTTATATTTGTATCGATGTTGTGTGTCATTTTTATCGATATCAGTCTCGTTTATTAAAATATTTATAAAATACAAGAGTTTAACTTCGTTAAAAAAATTTTCATTTAATATTTGATATTTTTATCGATATTGTGAATTATTCATATGTATGTCAGTCTTGTTTCTTAAAATACTAGTAAAATGCAATTATTACATTTCATTTTATATTTTTCATTATCTTTATATTTTTATCCAAACTGTGCGTTATTTTTATAAATATCTGTTACGTTTCTTCAAATATTTAAATATTAATCACTATTTCTCATTTGATATTTTTATCGATAGTGTGCTTTCTTTTTAATCGATATTAGTCGCGTTTCTTAAAAATTTATAAAACGCAATAGTTTAATTTTATTTTACATTTTTCATTTAATATTTTATATTTTTATCGGTGTCGGTTTTATTTCTCAAAATATTTAAAAATGAAACAATTTAATTTAATTTTATAATTTTTATATTTTTATCGATATGGTGCGTTAGTTTTTATCGATATCCATTTCCTTCCTTAAAATATTTATGAAATGCAAATGTTTAATTTCATTATATATTTTTTATCATTTTTATTTTTTAACCGATATGCCCCATTTTTATCGATATTAATCGTATTTCTTAAAACATTTATAAACTCTGTTCAAGAACTGATTCGACTGATTGTTAGGCGATACCTTTTGATTTTCAATTGCTAATTTTATAAAAAATTTTATAAATATTATCCACTGCAATTACAACTTTAATTTGGAATTTCGTGTTTCATTGCACTGATCACTTTTAATAAATAAAATAATAATTATCATAAATATTTTTTTGCATTTTCAAAATTATAATCACAGTAAGAAATTTTAATAAATAAACAGTTTAAATCACTTTTAACACAGTAACAATATTCAAGGCGCGCAGCAAAAAAGCCATTCATAGAAAATGTGATTAATTTTATGTTGTTTTGATTGAAAAATTTGCGCAATAGTAAAATCCTCGTGTAAATACAGAACTCTAAAAAAATATCTATTTTTAAAAATTCATATATTATTCTTACTTATTAAAATTTTTTTAATAAAAATGTGTAATTATTTTTGATTAAAAATCTTTTATTTAAAATTGTTTTTTATGCCAAAAGAATCAAAATAAACTTGAATTGAAACATATATTTCAGCATTATATCAATGTGAAATTTGGAGGAAGAAAAAAAAAAATCGAATTAATTAATACCAGCGGGTGACCGAGCTCCGCTCGGAGAAAACAGGTATCGAAGCTAACTCGAAGATTTAAATTTTCAATTGTGATTTATCAAAACAATACATGCCATAAGAAAATTTGTGAAACCATTGGTGAAAAGATAACAGGTTAAAGTGCACCATTGTAAACTATTCTTAACAAAGTTAGAGTTTGGAAAGGGAACTATTCTATACAAAGGTAAAGTAAAGGTAAAGATTGAAGTGTGTTGAAGTTCAATATTTTTGACAAATTTATTTAGAAAAACCAAACATATATACATACATAAGAAACATATTATAAATCTATAACAGCATAAACATAAAACTTTATTAGTTCGCCATATTGGCTATAGATGGCAGCACGTTACCGCTTGAAAATTTAAGTAGCCATTATGGCGAACTAATAAAGTTTGAAAATATCCTATCTGTAACTCCGAACTGCTCGACCGTAGCGCTTCAAAACCGGCGCCAATCGATTCCTCGTGGCCAAAAACCCCAGACCCCCAAGTTTACCGGAGTTTATTAATTCTGGGGCGATTTTCGACTTGGCAACCATTCCTCGTATTATAGTATTAGATAATTAAGGTATCCGACTACATTGAAAACACTGGTTATCACATTGGCGAATTTTTTTATTACTATTTCTTGTAATTCAGACTTTCCTCTATACAAAACAGTTCAACCTTTCAAAAAAAAAAAAAAAAAAGGCCTGACCTATTATCTACGGTTACATATTTTTCAGCTAAAATTTGTTTTTCACTTCAGTTTTCATAAAAATTATCCATCGATAACATGATATCTCAAAAACTAATAGAGGCATTTACATAACAATGTAAGCGTGTGGTTCAAATAATATGGACAATGATATGAACGATAAGTTTTATTGTTCGTGAAATACTTTTTTCATTCATAGATGTTTTTAGAAAAAATAAGTTGTGACTTCAGGAAAAAAATGCATATATACGAATATTTTTAGTCACAACTTCTTTGCATCTCAAGATTTTTCTTAGATTTTGGTTCATTTCATTCATCATTGTATTCTATAACCTGTATACAAAGAAAAATAGGATTGCTGCGTTACAATTTTGTGTATAGTGTTAACCGTTTTGGTTAAATTTCACTATAGTTTACTACACTTTTTCCTATTTCTCAAAGTATATTTTCAACTAATTTTGTGGTAATTATAGGGTTTTGTGTTATAATTAACAATACATCTAAAAACCGTAGTTTTAAATAGTTTTTAGAAAATCAAATTTTCAAAAAATTTCCTTCGAACGTAGTCGGATACCTTAACAAAATAAAATTAACCTTTTCACTGCGTCTTTAATTCATTTTTGACATTGAATCAATTTTAGTGTTATCATCTGATCACGTGTTGCAGGAAATGACTTTACAATCTCAAACTAAATTCTGATTTTGCGGTAATCGGTCATTTCATTCGTCTCAGGTAATCCAACAGATGTTCAATTTACAGATATCGGTTTATAATATCTCAAACCCACAAGATATATGGCTTCACTACAACCTATCTATCAAATGGCATGCAGTCAGACGAGGTTCCAATCTAATTCTGCATAAATATATGCAAACTGACCAATCGATGCTCAAACTATTTAATATTCCGCGATGGCACAGGAAATGACGCATTAGCACGCCAAAGTTATGTTCAATAGGGAAAGATCCGGAGATATGGTTGGCCACGAATGCATATCAATACCATTATGGCAATTCTGTGAGGTGATAAGCGTGGTTTGATTGCCAATAGACGATTAATCTTTGTAGACATGATATGGAAGACAAAACACGAAGTTTTAGGTTATATATACCTACATTATTATTATAATGTGATTGGAATATCATTGATTTATCGATTATAATGTATTCCATCTTCAGAGAAATAATATTGAGCTGGTTATGCATTCCATCTTTAGAGAAATAACATTGAGCTTAAAAGTTTTCTCTTTTATTTTTCGAAATTGATATTAGTAGTAGCGAAAAGTGTTATGGCGAGTGAAGAAAGTGTTTCCTATACCGCCAAGCGTTATGGCAAGAGAAAAGAATATTTCAGAATCGCAAAGTGTTTCGGTAACGCCAAGCGTTATGGCGAGCAAAGAGGGTGTTTTCG
>JAPMOQ010008595.1:57635-78246 GCA_026543055.1 Argiope trifasciata | reverse complement strand
TGCTTTATGTGAGTAACCGAAATTAATTCATATCTCATAATTATATTTTTCCAAATAAATTCTCACGATCAATTGATCATTACTTCTAAGGCAAATACTTTGTGATTTTAGTGAAAATCACAAAGTGTTTGCCTTGTTCGATATTTCTAAACTAGGATGATTTGTTGGATTATATTGAATCACGTTTTTAAAAAATTACTTATCATAAGATACCGAATGTTTTATGTGAAAAGTTGCAATCACTCCATGTCTCATGATTAGATTTCGAAATAATTTATCATGGCAAATTGATTGCTGTTATTAATTTTGTTGCAAGTCAAAATGAGTAGCCATGTTAAAAGTACATAATGAATGTTCGCTATTCTATAAACTAAAAAAAAAAAAAGTATTAGAGAAATATCTTTTTTCATTCACCATAATGTTCAATCGCAATCAAGTAAATATTAGTTATAAAAACAGAATTGAAACAAATAGAGATTCTCTAATTCAATGACGAATATAAAATTTTAAAAAAATACCGACTAAGTATTTGGCATGACTTTCAATTGGGTTCCTATCGATATTAAAATAAAATAATAAAAAATGCAGACCTCAACTCAACACTGAAGTATTTGAATGTGAATAAGTTTTTGAGTCTGAAAAAATACTTATTAGAAAATTACTTATTATACGTATTAGAAAAATATTGATTATAAATACTTATTAGATTTTAAGTATATTGTTTAACATTTAGAAATTTCGTTGGTTATTATAAAAGTCAAAATCGATTTTTAATATTAGCAAGAAGTGGTTTTAAATTTTTTTTTAATAATTCATTTCCATCAAGATATAATTTAAGTATGAATCTAATCCCGCATTAGCATGAAATAGGAAATGTCACATTTTTAACTCTATCAATGCCTCAAATGCCCTAAACGTCCTATCAACGAGGCACCGAAAACAACTGCTGGGTGCGAAATTCTCTTTTTTGTTAAATATTAGGGATTATTTAACCGAGGCTAATGTTTAATTCGTTAGATGCTCGCAATTGGAGAGTTTGGAAATCAAGGTGGTTTTCTAAGAACTTTTGAACGATAATGAACATATATTATCTTACAAATACTTAAATTCATTTCCTCCGTCATAAGTTGTTTAAATATTCAAAAATCACTTCAAATTAGAGAAAATTCAATTAAATTACTGTCTTTAACAAAATGATTTTTGAACAATAACTATTGTGCTGATAATTAATTTAAACGGAATTTGAAAGATTTTCTTTCAGAACTTCGTGGCACATAATTGAACAATTTTTTTTTATACACAACTTTAAACATATATATTACTAATATTATATATACGCATGTAATAATATATATATATATATATATATTATAAATAGTGTTATAAATTTATTAATTGTTTTTCACTCATACTTTATTTTTTACTTTTATCGTATTACCTGTTTTATATTCATACATATTTTAATCATTTTGTTTATCTCATATTTTTATTGCTATTATTTTAGATTTTATACCATATTTTTTATTTTGCATTTTATTTATTAATTCTTTTTATTTCCTACACTTTAAGCCTTGCTATTAAGTTTTAAGTACTTTTTTTCTTGAAATTATGTTATTGTTAATTTTATATTTATTCAATTCTTATATTAAATATCTCGTTAAATATTAAATTATAGAACTAATGTGACGAAAATTTGAATATGCATATACTAACCTTATAGGTATTTCAGATTTATAAGTTTTTGTTTTGACCCCCAGAATATTTTTTATGACATGAAACTGAATTTACCTTCTCTAAAATGCGGCTAGAAGATTGCTTTAAAAATTTTTTAGTAATTAATTTAATATTTAATATCATTAATATCGGAGAATCAGAAGAATGCGTATTTAACTCAAAAATTATTTCTACGCTTTTATTTTGACCCCCAATTTTTTTTAACATGAAACTTAATTTATCTTTTCTAGAATGGTGCTAGAAAAATTCTTAAAAAACTTTTTTTAGTAATTAATTTAATATTTAATCTCAGTAATCTCAGGAAACCAGAAGAATACATATTAAACTTTATAACTATTTTTACGCTATTGTTATGACCCCAAGATTTTTTTTTTTTTTTACTTTGCATAAAAATAAATTTACTTTTTTTAGCATATGGCTAGAAGGTTATTTTAAAAACTTACTTCATTAATTAATGAATAATCTTAATCATAATTTGTTTGGGAGAACTAGATGGATGCATATAATGTTTATAAATAAAACAAAAGAATTAAAACTAATGAATAATCAAAAAGCAAAATTAAAAGGTATCTGACTACGTTCGAAGGAAATTAAAAAAAAATATTTATGGTTTTTAGATGTATTCTCAATTATAAACACTATAAATACAAAAAAATTGTTTGAGAAGATAATATATTTTAAGAACTAGGAAAACTTGTAGTGAATTTTAATGAAATTTAATCAAAATGGGTAACACTCAACATAAAATTCTAATTCAGCAATCCTATTTTCCTTTGTTCACAACTTATAGAATATAATAATGAATGAAGACAATCAAAATCTAAAAAAAATTTCGAGGTGCAAAGAAATTATGGATAAAAAAAATATACGCATATTTTCATTTTTTCCATAAATTCACTACTTAATTTTTCAAAAAACACCATTAAAAGAAAAAGTATTTCGCCAACAATAAAACTTTTCGTTCATTTTATTACCCATATTATTTAAGACACGCGCTGAATTGTTTTTGTAAATACTTATATTGTCTTTTGCAATATCATGTTAACAGTGGAGAATTTTTAAGAAAATTAAAGTCTTGAGAAAACCTAATTTAAAGACAAATTTTAGCTGAAAAAATATGTGACCCTGGATGATAGGTCAGGCCTTCTTTTTCTTAGAAAAGATAGACTGTTTTGGAAAGAGAAAAGTCTGAACTACAAGAAATAACAATTAAAAAAAAATCGCCAATGTGGTCTATAAGCATTGTTTTTAACGTAGTCGGATACCTTAAACCAATACTTAGGCAATATAAAATGTATATAGCACATAAATTATTCACAAACGTTTCAATTTAATTTAATTCATATTAAACTAAATAATCTCGTAATAAGTTTGAAACAAATAATAATATCCAATAATTTATTCATTATAAATTCTTTTTCCCTGTTTTTTACCCATACAAGATCCCCGCCACTTCAAATCCTTCCAACTTCGACAATGCCCCCTCCCCTCAAACTCGCACGCCACTTTAAGACTCTCCATTCATTCAATCATCCTTCAAAACAAGACACCACTGACCCACTAAAAATCCCCACAAGATCTACTGGTGGATAATAGAAATCGCCTTACCGGGTCAGATGTCATCCCACGAGGGACTTCTAGTGGGTCCTCGTCCCAGATGCTGTCCGAAGAAGGGGACAGGAGTTGGTAGCAAAACAACAAATCAAAAAGCGCCGGGAGAAAGAGTGAGGCAGTTGGTGTCCCAAACGGGAGCAAGTGAGGAGCCAACGCCGGCAGAGTGAGAAGATGACTTCGGGAACGGTCCATTCGTCTCGGCGAGGGGTGGTGGCGTCCCATTCAATAGTAGCGGAGGGAAAATGAGGCGAGGAAAGATTGCGTCACTGCGCATAACACGGAAATGGTGAATTTTTTCTTTCATAAAATGTTTAATTCATGTTTTTAATCGAAAATTAAATTTTTTTTTCTAAAGAATCATGATGAAAGAGAAGTTTTTAAATTTTAATTGTGAATTTATTCATTTCTGATAGAAGTAATGGAAAAGGTAATGTAAACGCGATAAAAGGAGATATTGCGCTGTTTTTGGAAGTATCGAATGTACAGTTAGGGTACAAAGGAAATATTTTTTTCTGTATATGTGTGTGTGTGTGATTTCTAAGGGGGGAGGGGGAGGTGTTTGATGATTATCAAAACTACTTTTTCTATAAATCAATTTTTAATTTCTTATTTTGTCAGTATACAATTCATATTAAGTTTTATTCACTTCTTACGATTAGTTCACACCCTCTCTACGTTTATTTGGGCCTTGGTGACCTGATGGTAAGGTCTCGGCCTCGGAACCGGAGGGTTTCAGGTTCGATACTCGTTTCGTCCGAAGAACAGTCATGTGAGGGAGTCTCTTACACGTTAAACCCGTCCGGGCCAAACGCCCTCCCGCTGGTATGGTGTGGAGAGGAGTGTGCCAGCTCAGGTGTCGTCTTCGTCATCTGACCGCGATTCAAAATGACGAGGTCCGTCCCAAAATAGCCATAGTATTGCTTCGAAACGGGACGTTAATATAACTAAGCTAAACTTAAAAAAAAAAATCAATCATTGCAAGACTCCGCACAGGCCACTTTAAAGACATAAAAACAGCACCAGACAATACTAGATCCTTCTCCATTTGCAAGCATTGTCCCTCATCACAATAAAGCCCAGAACACATCTTGAACTGCCCTGCCTTTGCAGCTGCCATCTTTGGACTCTTCGGCCCTCTTTCGAGGGAAGATGTTCTGTACAGCCTTCAGGTTCCGAGGCTAGCTGAGCTCGACCTGAAGATTTCTCGACACATTTGAGTTTTTTACTATCTATTATGACTCGGAACACCACTTTCGTTTTCGTAATCAATTTTTGGCGTATATGTTGGCGGAATTTTGCCAATACGTAGGTTGAATTCCGCCAAGGATCGAACCTGCGATGTTCGGGTTTGAAAGCCAGTAACTTATCCACTATACAAAAATGGCCACTAATGTTTAGTGGTAGTTACTGGCTTATTAAGATGTCACCACAATACTCCCCTACCAGTGAGTTCGGTTGAGAGACGAACGATTTTATTCCGCCAAGCGTTATGGCTAGTATATGAGCGTTACTGTTGCGTCAAGTGAGTCTGACGGCTTTGCATTGGTGCGTCAAGTGAGTCTGACGGCTTTGCGTTTGTGCGTCAAGTGAGTCTGACGGCTTTGTGTTGCTGCATCAAGTGAGTCTGACGACTTTTGTGTTGCTGATGGAGAGATGGCGCCAAGAGAGCTGTTGAAAATTCATCGAGTCCGAGGTCACCAATTTGGCGTAAGTGTGTTGGCGGAATTGTGCCAATACGTAGGTTGAATTCCGCCAAGGATCGAACCTGCGATGCTCGGGTTTGAAAGCCAGTAACTTATCCACTATGCAAAAATGGCCACCGATGTTTAGTGGTAGGTAGTGGCTTATTAAGATGTCCCCACACAGTTTATTTTGATCCAACATAAGACAGAGAATTGCGTAACACAAATTGGTGAACGCTCATGTCTGACTTTCCAACACTAGTTGGGGTAATCAGTAATGCTTCTTAGAATTTTTTTATTTCCTTCATTCTGTTTTCTATCAATTTAAAAGTACTTCAGAATGAATCCGAAAGATCGATTCATTAACAAAATTTGATTTTAAATGCATCAAACACAAAGAAAATAAACAGAATCGCTTAAAATAATCGGTCTAAATTCTTCTATGCCTAACCGTAACTCTGTTGTGGAAAAAAACTGCAGCCTCCCTCATATTTGGCGGGATTTGGCCTTAGCTTCTTGGCGCGAAAATTAGTTTTTAATGAATAAAAAATGAACCACTCAATGAAGCGGAATAAAAAGTAGCCTGTGTTCTGTTCCTGGCTATAATCTATCTCTGTGTTAAATCTCATCCCATTCCGTCCTGACGTGAGTGAGTAACAAACATCCATCCATCCAAACTTTCACATTTATAACATTATTATATATTTTCATTTTTTTGTTAACGAAATATTCAAGATATTGTACAAGGTTAAATGTCTATCACAATGATGATTAAAACAGATGAGCGTATTTGCAAATGAAGGAATTTAAAATGGATCTAATGATCCGTACATCACAAAGATGAAAGAGCATAACGTATAAAAATTCTATGCTTAAATCAAACACACCACGCATGCTCTACTTAAATCAAAACCGCGTTGCCAGATTGCAAGTTAAAACAAGATGAAAAAGAAACAGGAAATATAAAACTTATTAGGAGTGGCAACACTATCCATAGAAAACGACAACAACAATTCTGTCGTAAATGCATATGAGCTGTATATAATTTGTGCTTATTATATCATTTTACTAGTGTGTCGTAAATATATCGATACAGAGTGAACAATAAAGTCTCGTTAAGCCCTTTGAATTAGTCTCGAATAGTCACGGAAGTGACTTGTGACTATGCTGCTGTCTAATGCCACTTGGTCATGCAAGCCCGAATGAGCAGAGCTCTTTCGAATGAAGGCAGAGGTGTGCGCCTTTCGTTGTGAACGAGCACCGTTCAGGTGAAAGAACGACTTTGCTCGAACACACACGACACAACCCTTTTGAGGGGGTGGTCGAACTCATTCATCCATCCGCAAGTCAGAATTGAGAATCCAAATCAGAGACCGACTCATCCCTGATTCAGTACCCTCAGAGGTATGTATCGTTTGTTATGGGAACTTGGTGGACTTTGCAGTATTTAATTTGCCCCAACTACCATTAGCCAAAACGGCGGTCTTTGACCGAAACGAGGATAGAACCCGCGACCTTTCGGTTACGAGACTGACGCTCTACCAACCAGGCTACCGCGACCTTCGTGACTATGCTGGATGTATTGAGACATGTTACAAGGCCAGCAACAACAAAATAAGGAAGTTAAAGCAATAGTTTAAAAAAATACCAACCAAACCCCCAAATAGAAATGTATGCATTGTACTATAAATAAAACACGGGAAAGAAATATAATAAAATAAGAGAAAGTAAACTCAAAAACAACTATGAAGTCAAGTATAAAATTAAGGGAGATGCATTCAATTAAAAAAATGATTTGGTAAAGGGTTTGTCCTAAAATGGAAAAATGTATTATCTGCTATTATCATACAATTTGTCCGACTAAAACAGAGACAAAGGAGAATTTAACCATTTTCCAGATTATCCCGAGTTTTCTCGGGTTCGTAAATATTCCAATTAATTATTATCCCGAGAAAACTCGGATGAAGCAGTATTTATCAATAGGATTTGTTTTATCACTGTTCTAATTGGCCTGGAGGAAATGAAAGGAAATATTCAGCTTTGATTGGCAGTTTGCCAAGTATTGTTGGTTTCGTGGTGTTTTTTTTTAGAGGGATTGGTCACTTGTTTACCTTATTGTACAGTATACGTCTGCTTGTGAATTAGCAAAGCATAAAAGTAGAGTTGAAGAAAAATAAAATAATGGTGATGATGCAAGATAGAGAAAACGCTAATTTTTCAGATAGTGACTTCTGCTACTGAAAAAAAAAATCAAATCCCTAGGAGACCAGTGAACTCTGTGCTCCCGTAAAAAAGATTCCAGATGTAAACCTGTAAGAAAAGAGACCAGATACCAGCGCACAGAATGTCAAGAAACACTTTGTGTTGTCTCTTGCTCCAAAAACTAACAATTAACGCAAAGACTAACATTCAACTTTTTTCCGTTCGTCCGAGATAACTCGGGTAAGTTAACTAATATTAAAACTGGATGCTTTTACACCCATAAGAATTCACAAATTCAACTTAAAATCTGCATATTTTTTGTTGTTTGCTTGTGTTTAATAATAAATTAATTTTATAAAATGTGATGATTTTTTGTAAATTTTTTCAAAAAAATATGTTTGGGAAGCGGCTAAGAAACGAAGAAAGTAAATAAATATATTTAAAAGATAAAAAGTATTTGATACAAACATATATGAATTGTATCACATCTACTTAATTTTGGAATCTAAGCAAAAAGAAATGGAATTCGAAACAAAAATAATTAATTAAATATAAAAAAATAAATCAATTCCTACTTAGATCAACAAAGAACACTTTTATTTCAGTTGCATTTTATTAAATAATTAATTTTATAAATCAGTCAGTTTTAACTATCGGTTAAGCTTCCAAAATATTAAAAATGTTTTTTTCGGTGATGTAGCCAAAATATTAAATATGGTTTTTTAAAGAAAGCGAAAAAGTGAAAAAAAAATTATTGAATTAATGACACAGATATTGCAAACTGTTATAGAAATATGCCATTAAGTCGGGATTTCAATGCATATCCTGTCTAAATTCAATCAGGTTTACCGTAAATAAAGAAGATTTATTGAATTAATCATTTAGATATTGCAAACGATCATGGAATCCTTTGCCTTGCATTTATATTTTTTAGAAAATATCACTTTTTATATTTATGTTATTTTATCCAGTCACGTGTTAAAAGTTGCATTTCTTGAGATTTATTTTGCGATGATAGTTTTTTTTATTCGAACTTCCGGCATTCTTTTATTTTATCCAGTCATGTGATAAAAACATGGTTAATATATTTTTTTAAAAATTCGTTAAAAATAGAAGCTTACATTATAAATTAAAAAAAAAACTGATAATGTTAGAAAGCTAATTTTTTTTATCTTTAAATTGATATAAAAATCATGTTTGTGCAATAATATTTTCGGAAGTTATATCGGGAAAACGTCGAAATTTCACTTAAATTTTAATTAATTCAAATTCTAATTAAAAATTCGAAAAAAGGGCCCGGAGGTGTACATTCCCGACCTCCAAGGTATACATGTACCAAATTTGGTAGCTGTAGGTCCAACGGTCTGGACTGTAGAGCACCAACACACACACACAAGCACACACACACACACACATTGAGCTTTATTATAAGTATAGATTATCAAAAAAATTACTGATGTTCGCAAGAATTGAGCTCGCATTCTTAACTTTCGCGTGAAAAATACTGGAATCCTCGCATTTTACCGATTGAGCAACTAACTGTCCATCGGTTTCAATTTTCCTTACAAACTGCTTAAACTCCATTTAAGTATTAATATTGGATTAAATTTAATGAAGGAATTAACACTTGAAAAAAAAACCTGTATTAACATTGTGTCATCTACTTCAAGTTTTAAAAAATGCATTTGAACTCGAGTGGAGGAATAAAAAGTATTTTTTGAACCATTGAACATTTGAGCAATATTTATAAACAAATACACTGATGGAAAAAAAATATCCCAAAACTAGGAAGGAGCTGTGCTATATAAACGAAATTTGGTAGGCGTGTTTATACATCTGAAAGATGACGTCAATTCAAATTTCGAGCTACGCGCGTAAGTGTGGCGCTAGTAGCGACACTATGAACATGCAAATGGGGTTTGCTTTAAATAAGCGCTGTAAGGTTCGTGATCGTTATTTACAGTTGAGATTTGACGTAGTGGGTTAATGTTAGTCAAGGATGCCTCTGAGAAGACGAAGAAGCCATTATCAACATCTCACTGAGTTTGAACGAGGTCGTGTTGTAGGGCTACGAGAAGGTGGTTTTCTTTCCGCGATATTGCTGAAAGACTTGGCAGGAATGTATCCACTGTGCATGAGTATTGGCGGCAGTGGTCAAGGGAAGGTACTGCCTCAAGAAGTCCAGGTTCCGGACGGCCACGTGCTACTACTGAGAGGGAAGACCGTTGTATTCGGCGAATGGCTGTGGCTAATCGTACTGCGTCTGCAGCTGAAATTCGAGCTGCAGTTGGCACCACAGTGACACAACGAACTGTTACAAATCGGTTACTTCAAGGACAGCTTCGAGCCAGACACCCTGTACACTGACTCCAAACCACTGCCGTTTGCGACGTGAGTGGTGTCAAGCTAAAGCTCATTGGAGGACGGAGTGGAGATCTGTTGTGTTTTCTGATGAAAGCCGGTTCTGCCTTGGTCGCAGTGATAGCCGTTTGTTGGTTAGAAGGAGGCCAGGTGAAGGCCTGCCAGTGACCTTTCTGCGGCCTAGACACACAGGGCCTATTCCAGGAGTTATGGTTTGGGGAGCAATTTTTTATGACAGCAGGAGCACTCTCGTGGTTATCCCACGCACCCTGACAGCAAATTTGTACGTCAGTCTAGTGATACAACCTGTTGTGCTGCCATTCATGAACAGCATTCAAGGGGGTGTTTTCCAACAGGATAACGCTCGCCCTCATACCGCTGTTGTAACCCAACATGCTCTACAGAGTGTCGACATGTTGCCTTGGCCTGCTAGATCACCAGATCTTTCTCCAATCGAGCACGTATGGGACATCATTGGAAGACAACTCCAGCGTCATCCACAACCATCATTAACCGTCCCTGCATTGATCGCCCAAGTGCAACAGGCATGGAACTCCATCCCACAAACTGATATCCGACACCTGTACGACACAATGCATGCACGTTTGCATGCTTGCATTCAAAATTCTATCGGTTACACCGGTTACTAATGTACCAACATTTCACATTTGAATTGGCTCTTCTCGCCAATGGCTCTACCTGTGATCTTGAAACTTTAATCAATTAAATATGTTACCTAGACAAATGTATTTCTAAAATTTCATTACTGTGCAATAATTTTTTCTTGGTGTTGGGAATTTGTTTTTCCATCAGTGTATGTAGGAAGAGTGTGAGCTAATAGTAGGGATCGAAAAGGGATAAGTAATTATATTTGTCACATTATTATGACGTTACTTAAAGAAGGTCACAAAATATATTTTAATAAAAGAAATTCGTATGAAGTATAAAAACACGAGATTACTGAACATGTGTCTAATGTATAAAATTTGTTAATGCAGAGAAAAATTATCCTTACCGCAAGTGATTTGGAAAAGAAAGTTTTTTTTTTTTTGTGCTAAAAAAATCGTTTGCATTTCGAAAAAGTAATTTCCTGATCGTCTACATCCCATTTCCTTTTTGAATATATGTTCCAAGATTAGAAAAAATAAATAAAAAAAAATGAAAAATTTTAATGTTTATCATTATTTTCTGAAAAAAAAAACTTTTTATATTCATAATCTAAATGCTTGAAAAAAAAAACGTATTACCATAAGCAAAAACAAACGATTTTTGTTTTTGTTTTTTTAAAAAAATGTTCGTTTCATTCGTTGTAGGTGAAATAATGATTAAATGTTGTTGAGTTGGAAATAATAAAATAAAAAAGGTTACAATAATAAAAAAGCAAATTGAAACTCCGATTCCTGGAATGACTAACGGCTTTTAATAGCTACCAGGAATGAATAATGGATGCAATCAAAACTCATTATTTTAGCACGATGGAAGGTAATTGAGAAATAATTTTTATGATCGAGAAATTAGATAAGTTTTGAAGGCTAATTTATCTGTTGCTTATTGAAGAATGATAAAATAATCATCTAAAGAGAAGTAACGTGTTAGTAATTTTGGGGGTCATAAGTTTCCAATTCGAAATGCGATTAATTTTACATTCATTTAAAACTAGATATAGAAGGCCAAATGTTCTATTGCTGGTATAACTTGTAAATGTGGCAAAACTTCTGCGTTTCTAGTGCTATCTTCTTCTTTCGTCCGTTTTTTAATCTATAGAAGTTATTTTAGTATTTATTATTAGAGAAGTTAATTTATTATTTATTATTATAGAAGTTATTTTATTATTTATTATTAAAGAAGTTATTTTATTATTATTATATTTATTATTATCCGCTTTTAATGTATAGAAGTTATTTTTTTACTAGCCGCCAGCCGGTTCGCCATGAGTAATGCGTTCTAAAATTTTCAATTAAATCACATATTCATTAGCCTTGAAGTCATTCCGGGCATTGATTGGCCTGAAATTAATATTTTCTTTAAGATGATGGACGGAAAGTTCTAAAAGAACACGTTTTCCTAATAATATTCTTTAATTTTATAAATCAGTCAGTTTTAATGATTGATTTAGAAGACTGATTGATGTAGCTTTATTTAAAATATTAATATAAATATTTTGTAAAATATGACTCTCAAAGCAAAGTATAAAGAAATCTCAAACTCATTATTCATAAATGCATTGTTTGACTCAAACTACATAAAATGTAATTATTTACTTCATTTAGATCAAATTAATAGTATTAAACAATATATATGCCTATTAAAAATATTTTACAAATTGGCCATTGGAAAGGAATTTGAATGCATATCCTGTATAAATAAAGATAATTTATTGAATTAATGATTTAGATATTGCAAACGATCATAGAATCCTTTGCCTTACATTTTTTAAAGAAAATATAACATTTTATATTTATTTTATGCAGTCACGAGCTAAAAGTTGCATTTCTTTAGATTTGTTTTGCGATGATAGTTTTTTTTTTTTATTTGAACTTCCGGCATTGTTTTCTTTTACTTCATCCAATCACGTGCTAAAACGCATGGTTAAAATGTTTCTTTAAAAATTCGTTAAAAAGAGAAGCTTAAGTTATACATTAAAACACTGATACCTTAGAAAGCTAATTTTTTAATCTTTAAATGGATATAAAAACCATGTTTGTGCGATAATATTTTCGGAAGTTACAGCTGAAAAACGTCGAAATTTCGCTTAAATTTTAATTAATTCAAATTCTAATTAAAAAATTTGAAAAAAGGGCTCTGAGGTGCACATTCCGACCTCCAAGGTATACATGTACCAAATTTAGTAGCTGTAGGTTCAACGGTCTGGCCTGTAGAGCGCCAACACACACATTGAGCTTTATTATAAGTGCAGGTTTATTGTTACAAAAATTATTTTATTATTTATTTTATTATTATTATTCGCTTTTTAATGTATAGAAGTTATTTTATTATTTATTATTACAGAAATTATTTTATTATTATAGAAGTGGTGGTGGTTCTAATGCCACTTGGTCATACCAAGCACGAATGAGCAGAGCTCTTTCGAATGAAGGCAGAGGTGTGCGCCTTTCGTTATTAACGAGCACCGTTGAGGTGAAAATACGACTTTGCTCGAACGCACACGAGCCAACCCTTTTTAGGGGGCGGTCGTACTCACTCATACACTCATTCATCAAGCCACAAGTCAGAATTTAGATCCCAATCAGAGACCGACTCATTCCTGATTCAGTACCCCCAGAGGTATATGTCAACTTGGAGGACTTTGCAGTGGCGACCTATTTAACGTGTCCCAACTGTCATTAGCCAACTCGGCGGTCTTTGGGCGAGACGAGGACAGGACCCGCGACCTTTCGGTTACGAGACTGACGCTCTACCAACCAGGCTACCGCGGCCCTATTATAGAAGTTGTTTCATTTTATTATTATTATATTTATCACTATCCGCTTTTTAATGTACAGAAATATCTTTTAAATAGCACCCATGTTGTTCTAAAGGCAGGATAAAAATGATAAAGGAATACAGAAATATTTTATTCTTCTTAATAAAGAAGAAAAATTGTTCGTTTTGAGGTTTTATAAGTTAGATTATTTGATCTAGAGCTACCCGCTCAAATTTAATATTTACTTTAATTCAAATCCTTCTTAAGGTATCGGGCCGCGGTGGCCGGTGTTAAGTCTCGGCTTCGGGACCAGAGGATTTCAGGTTCGAGACTCGATTCCACCAAAGAACCGTCGTGTGAGGGGGTCTGCTGCACGTTAAATCTGTCAGGCCAAATGTCCTCCCGCTGGTGTGGCGTGGTGTGGAGAGGGGGGTGCCAGTTCAGGTGTCGTCCTCGTCATCTGACCGTGGTTCAAAATGACGAGGTCCGTCCCCAAAATAGCTCTCGTGTTGCTTTAAACGGGACGTTAATATAACTAAACTAAACTAAACTTCTTAAGGTATCCGACTACGCTAAAAACACCGGTTATCGACCAAATTGGCGAATTTTTCTTCTTAGTATTATTTCTTGTACTTCAGAATTTCCTATTTCCGAAACAGTTTATCTGTTTTAAACAGTTTGACCCATCATCCAACAGAGTTTTAAAAAAAATCCTAATTTTTTTTTTAGCTAAAATTTATCTTTTACTTCAATTTTCTCAAAACATGAATTTTCATAAAAATTCTCCACTTTTAACATGATATCACAAAAACTAACAGAGGTATTCACATGATTATTTCGGCGTTTGTTTTTAAATCATATGGGCAATGAAATGAACCAAGAGTTTTATTGTGGGTGAAATGCCTTTTCATTTACAAGTGTTTCTAGAAAAAATAAGTTGGTTAATTTGTGGAAAAAAAGCATATATTTGCCTATTTTTACCCATCACTTCTTTTCATCTCTAGATTTTTCTCAGATTGTGGTTCCTTTCATTCATCATTATATTCTATAACTTGTGTGCAAAGAAAAATAGGATTTCTGCATTACAATTTTTAATTTTCATAAAAATTCTCCACTTTTAGCATGATATTCTCAAAACTAATAGAGGTATTTAAATATATATTTCAGTGTGTATTTTAAGTAATATGGACAATAAAATGAACTAAAATATTCATTGTTGGTGAAATACTCTTTCATTTAGAGGTGGTTTAGGAAAAATTAAATAGTGAATTTATGGAATGTACATTTTTGTATTTGTTAGATTTCCGGATAAATTGATCCGAAATTAGCAAAGCTGTGCAGTGGAATTTATTGTCGAGGAAGAATGATAAAAGCAATTTTTCATAAAAGTTCATATTTATTTAAGTAAAAGTCAACAGGCTCATTCTTAGAGCAAAAAGAAAAGAAATAATACGTTAAATCTCAAAAATAAAGATCAAAATAAATTAATATTAACACATACTGTGAATAAACTTTAACAGATTCGAATTCGACCATTCAATCTAAAAACGCAGCGATTCATCTTAAAAATTCCTAAAAGGTAAGCCAACCGCATGGTCTTATATCATCCGAGCCTCATTCTAACATCAAAACCCACAGATTTTAATTCCACACGTATTTATACTAGTTAAGTATGCGTAATTTGCATAATAAGTGCCGCCAACAACAAATCACTAAACTTTGAAAAGTCGGATTCGAATCTTTCAGTTTTGTTTACATGAGATCATGGATTGGAAGTGGAAAAACCCAAAGACTGACTCAAAAGTTCGGATCATTGTCTAACAGTATATTTTTATGTATATTTTTATACATGTATATTTATGAATGTATATTTTTACCCATATTTTCTTAGCATCTCAACATTTTTCAGAGATTTTGGTTCATTTCATTCATTATTATATTCTAGAATTTGTGTGCAGAGAAAAATGGGATTGCTTCGTTGCAGTTTTGGGTAGAATATTAACCATTTTGGTTCAATTTCATTAAAATTTATTACAAAGTTTCCTATTTTTCAAACTGTATTATATTTCAAATAATTTTGTATACATAATGTTTATAATTGCCGACACATCTAAGAGCCATAAATAGTTTTAAAAAAAATCCAATGTTCAAAAATTTTCCTACGAACGTAGTCGGATACCTTAATTGAAACTTTAACAAGATTGAAGAGATTTTTTTCTCAACAATATCTGAAAATATCTAAAAAAATTATTCTATTTCTATTTTTAAAAAACTATATTTTTAATGATGCGAGCTTAATTGACTTGCAATCACTCTTCACTTCTAGAATTTTAGTAACCTTTAAAGACTTCTTTTTCATTATTAGTTTTTAAAGAATTATTTTTCTTCTTTTTTCTTTATTAACTTTTAAAGAATTATTTTCATTTTCTTCAGAATTTTCAAATTTAGTTTTTTAAAACCATTTCTTTTATGAAATTTGAACTGTTTTCATCGTTTCATGTAACATTTGATCGTGCGATTTACTTTCATTTTTAAGAAAGGAAAGATTATATTTAATATCTAAGTTGTTTTTATGTGAAAGAAGAGAATAAAATTGCATTAAGGTTTCCGAGTACATTAAAAACACTCATTATCGACCACATTGGTGATTTTTTTTTTAAATTCTTATTATTTCTTGTAGTTCAAACTTTTTCCTTCCTCCAAACAGTTTATCTTTTCGAAGGAAAGGAAGGCCTGGCCTATCATCCAGGCTCACACGCTTTTTCAGCTAAAATTTGTCTTTAATTTCAGTTTTCTGAAAACTTTAAAGTTCATACAAATTCTCCAACGTTAGCATAATATCTTAAAAACTAATCGAGGTATTCACATAAACATTTCTGTGTGTATTTTAAATAATATGGGCAATGAAATGGACCAAAAATTGTATTGCTGTGAAATGCTTTTTCATTTTTATATTAGAAAAATTAAGTGTAATTAGTAAAATTAAATTGTGAATTTATGGGTAAAATGCATATATACATATATTTTTACCCATCACTTCTTTCCGTCATAATATTTTCCTTAGATTTTGGTTCATCTCATCCATTATTGTATTCTATAACTTGTGTACAAAGGAAAATAGGATTGTTGCATTACAATTATATGAAGAGTGTTAACCTTTTGGTTCAATTTCACAAAAATTTACTAGAAATTTCTCCATTTTTCAAAATCTATTATGTTTTCAAATAATTGTTTTTTGTATTTATAGTGTTTATTTTTTTTCAAAAATAAACACTTTTTTCAAAAATCCATTTTTTTTTTTCAAAATTTTTCCCTTGAACGTAGTCGGATACTTTAAAGCAAAGAAAAACGAGTTTTTTTAAGAAAAAACTAACCAAGTGGATGCTTTCATCACAGAATTAGACTGGAATAGGATGGTTTATTTACACAACAAACGGAACAGATGTAAGGCCATTAAAATGCAATGTCTTTAAGGTCTGTTCCAATTTGATAATTGGAAATATTTTATAGAGAGAATAAAGGAAACCAAGTTAGAGAGATTTTCTTGAAATCGATCTCTAATGATGGGTCAACTGGCCGCAAAAAGGTTATTATTGGGTGATTATTCATATTGAAATATTAAGCAAGATAATAATTTCAACCATCGTCTCTTGACTGATGTACCCTAAAATTTGATATAAAGATTTAACTTTAGTTTGAATGGCGTACACCAAATTTAAGGTATCCGACTACGTTCGAAGGAAAAATTTTGAAAATTGGATTTTTTAAAACTATTTTGAAATACAGTTTTTAGATGTGTGGCCAATTATAATACTAAATACTATAAATACCAAAAATATATTTGAAGATATAATATATTTTGAGAAATAGGAAAATGTGTAGAGAATTTTAATGAAATTTAACCAAAAAGGTTAACACTCTACACAAAATTGTAATCGAACAATCCTATTGTTACGGATTTCCTATATTAATCCGTCGGGTTCGTTTTTTTTACCTTGTATAGTGGGTAGGTACGGTGTGAGAAGAGTTGAACACACAGTGGTCAATCCTTTAGTAAAAGACACAACACAGGCGTTTATTTACAGACGAGACGAACACACAGCAGCACACAGTAACAACAGTAACTCACAAGCAGTAACAATATCTGCAGTACTAGCTATAGTACTCGACGCTTCTTCCTCAATAGACTACAAGGCACACAGCTCAGTTCAGCACTTGCTTGGCTTCGCCATTACTTGTTTTCTCCTCTGGAGGACTCGCTATCTGCTGACGATTATGAGTTTGAGTGAGCGAGGCACCTAGCCCCAGGTGGGGCTTATCCTCATTCTTGATAAAAATGAAATTAAGCCTAGCGGTCAATATACTGCAGTGGTACTCTCCGTAGAGGTTGGCAGATGTGATGCGCCTGACTGCAGGAGCGTGAATGAGCCTGATCTTGTGGAAACTGAGAGGATGAGAGGGTAGGTGAGGAGGGAGCCAATCAGAGAGGTCCTTCATGCGGGGAGTAGGTGGAGGGTTGCACAGGTTCCTGGCGAAGTCTGGAGTCTCGGGAGAGGGATAAACTGTTGTACCTGAGGAGCCAATCAGAAGACGTTTACTCGGGGTTGAAAGTGGATGATTAGTCGATGAGAGCATTGAGGATTATTAACTTCTTCTTTTCGGGATCTTTCTCATCTTTTGCTAATTTCGCTGCAGTTATTAAACCTGGGAATTCTTTAAATATGGCTTTCAGATCTTTCAGGGCTTCAATTAAATCTTTCATATCTTTTAATTCTTGGACTTCAGGAGGTTCCAAAGTTGGCCTAAAACTGGGTTTGGGATATTGCTGTTGGGTGGTCGGGACTTGTCTTTGAGTTGGTCTAGGTTGGTTTTGTTGATATCTAGGCTCTGATCTCTTGGTAATTTCAGCATAGGTGAAACGCCCGTTTCATCGTCAATTTAGGAAACTTTTTGCAGCCTTTCCAAGCGGCCAGATGTCCATCTTCATTGCAATTAATGCATTTAGGGGATTGAATTTTCTCTTTGATA
This sequence comes from Argiope trifasciata, assembly GCA_026543055.1. Classification (NCBI taxonomy): domain Eukaryota; kingdom Metazoa; phylum Arthropoda; class Arachnida; order Araneae; family Araneidae; genus Argiope; species Argiope trifasciata. The sequence goes on along the minus strand of JAPMOQ010008595.1, from coordinate 60,201 downwards.
TTACATTCTCTGATTTGATGGGCACCGCCACACTTGATGCATTTCGGGGTCATGCGACAGTTCCTGGCTGAGTGGACCTATCTGCTGACGATTGTATGAGTGGAATTTACGAGGCACCTAGCCCCTGCAAGGGGCTTATCCCCGAATATGAAAAAGTGGAGATAACCTTGCGGTCGCTTTTTGCCGTGATCGTCTGCGCAAAAATTTTCTGGGATTCTGTTTAAATAGGATTGGAGAGCTGGAGGGGTGAGTGAGGTGGCGAGTGTCAGGACCCGTTCTGATTGGTTATTGAGTAGGTGAGGGTGAGGGGGTACGCCGTCCAGAATTACTTGGAGTTTAACCTTAGTTTAATTTAAGTGAAGTACTTTGAGAGTGATTAATAGTCTAAGAGTATGTGAGAGGTAAGAGTTAATTATCATAAAGCAAAATATTTCTTGGTTTTTTAATCTTTGGATCCGGAAGATAATCAGGAATATTGGCTATTGTAGGGTTGTCTATTGATTCAAGATTGCTGAAAAATTTTCTTGCTAATTTGGCAATGAATTTTTTGAATGTGGGGTAATTTAGGCATTTATACATATTTGCATTAGGCATGTAGTACTTCATATTGCAAAATTGACGTATTAGATTATTCTGCTGGATTTCTAAATATCTGAGGTTTGTCCTGGCAGCGTATCCCCACACAGGGCAAGCATATGTTAGTACTGGACGCAAATAGGCGGTGTAAATAAGTATTTTGTTATGTCTACTCATTTTAGAGTTTCGAGAAATTAAGGGATAAAATTTACGTGTTAGGTCTCGAAACTTTTTAGTTACATAATTAAAATGGGGTTTCCAAGTTAGTTTATTGTCTAATATGACACCTAAATATTTGCATTCCTTAGACCACGGGATGGGTTGATTTTTAATTCTGAGAGGGGAGTATTTTTTAATTAATTTATGCTTAGAGAAAAGAATTGATTCAGTTTTAGAAGCGTTAATTTCTATTTTCCATTTGATAAACCATTCCTCAAGAGATTTGATGTGCCTGTTGAGAGCTAGAGTTATGAAGTTTGGATTTTTGTTTCTCGCTAGTATTGCGGTGTCGTCCGCGTATAAACACAACATTGTGTTAAATTGCTTGGGGATATCATTAATAAAAAGTGAAAAAAGAATTGGCCCCAGCTTAGATCCTTGCGGTACGCCTGCTAATGGACCTATCTGCTGACGATTTTGAAACTCTCTCCCTTATATAGTCCCAAGAGGCGTGGCTATAAATGTCTCGACCCATCAGGGCGCGTATGGACATATCTCGGTTCCTGATGGACGAATCGGGAAAATTCTCGAAGTTTCGGGTACTTTCCATTTTGTCGCCAAGCTCTGGGATCATTTCTAAGAGCATCCACAGCATCCAGTACAGAATACTGTAAATCATTCCTTCCAGTGAAGGAACCAATTATGCTGGGAAGCAGCATCACAGATACGTAACATTCGTAACAATATTTATTCTTTGCATACAAGGTATAGAACACAATGATGAATGAAACGAACCAAAATCTAAGAAACAGCTTAAGATGCAAAGAAGCCATGGGTAAAAATATACGAATGTATGCACTTTTTTTCTCCATAAATTCACAATTTAATTTTTCTAAAAACACATATGAGTGAAAAAGAAATGCATTAATAATAAAAATTTTGGTTCGTTTCATTATCCACATCATTTGAAACGCAAGCTGAAGTTTTTATGAATTGGTTTTTGAAATATCATGTCAACGGCGAAGAATTTTTATGAAAATTAAAATCGAAGTTAAAGACAAAAATTAGTTGAAAAATATATTTTTCTTAAAATTGCCCTGAAGGATAGGTCAGGCCTTCCTTTTTCTAGAAATGGAAAACTGTTTTGGAAAGAGAAAAGTCTGAACTACAAGAAATAACACTTTTTTTGAAAAAAAATCGCCAGTGTGGTCTATAAACTGTTTCGAACGTAGTCGGATACCTTATCTCGTTCGCTATATATTTGGTCTTCCTTTTATATCCTCAATTTTTTTAGCGTCCTCTCTGAGTGGATTCGGCACTGATTTTGCAGTGATGTTTTATAGTTCCCATTTTAATTTTCTTGAAAATCTTCAAAATGATCAAAATGAAAATAACATAAAATTCCCTACATTTTCAAGCTTTTATTTTTTTCAAATAGTTTTGAACCCATATTTTTTTCAAATATGGGTTCAAAACTACTTTATCGTTTTCAGTAATTTATGACCCCCTAGATCAGGGGTCGGCAACCTGCGGCTCTTTTGATGTATATATCAAAAATTAATCTATTATCAAAACTCTTAAAAAATAAGAAACCAAAGATTTGTGGAGTAGCAAGTTGACAGAATCAAGTTGGAAGAGTCCACAAATGCATGCACTTCGCGCAGCACAAATGGACAGCTCTAAAAGGAATTCCACGAGTTCAGGCCCTCTTATTCGACACTTGTAACAGTCTTCTAGAATTTAACAGTGAGGTGTAGAAGTTGATGTATGGTGTGCTGACGATTTTCGCTTTGACATACTCGTGTGAGCAAGCGTAATCTTGCATGCATGC
>JAPMOQ010008595.1:42598-57625 GCA_026543055.1 Argiope trifasciata | reverse complement strand
ATAATTAAACGTAGTAGAATAATGATTAATTTTAGAACGAAGAATAATGATTAATTTTTATATCTCTATATAGTTTTGAATGATTAGAAATTCGGAGTAGCATTTTAAATATGCTTAAAAGTAAACATAAACTCATCGCTTAAATCGAAACGAAGGCAAGATGTTAAAATTTTTTTCGAAGAAATTAAGCCGAAGTTCGATGGCAACAACGACTTCAAGCTACGAGAAATCGTATACTACAATCTCCCGAGAGATTGAAACGAACAATTTTAATTAATTAATTATCTTGAAACATTCATTAAAATAAATATTTATTTCAACATTCGCGAATAAGATTTGAAGTACTTAAATAACAAATATTAATAACAAAGGGAAGAAAATTAACCGTGGAAGTTTTAAAAAAATCGTTTGGTTTAATGGGCAGTTTTATTTTAATTTAGAAATGCTTCAGACGATAAAAAGATTTTAATCATATAACGTTTCATATAAAAGGGATTTAAATTTATGAAATGTGAAGATATTTTATGTTCGATCAATTGCGATTATATAAAATATTATGCAATATTTAAATGAATACCTGAATACATGTACGTGTATTTGTTTTAAGAGAGTGGGCGTAACGAGTGTCTGGAAATTTGTTATTTATCCAGAAAAATCTTTAATTATATAATGGTGCAATCTTTTACTTGTATGTGCGCCTTAAATATATTTGGGTTTTAAAATCCCAGAATTTCGCTAGACTTATAAAATAAAGTTATATTAAGTGAGTAATATTCAGTCTACGAGATTGTTTAATCTCGAATGTCTCGTACATTTACTTAATACTAGCCGCCTTTCAGGACCAGTTGGGTCGCTCAGATAATCGATATCTTAGAATGTTGTTGTTATAGTGGTTGCGTGATAATAGCAATGAAAACAAGTAGTAAAAAATCATTAAAAATTCATTTCCTTCTCAATAATATAAACAGAGAAACATTTATGAGCTTGGCGAACATTTGGCGACTTGGCGGCAAAATACCAATTACTGGAAAAATTGAATGAATAAATTCAATTTTCAAGACACAATTGCAAGTTATTCTCCAAACTTCCGCGATTGTGTCTTAAAAATTGACTGTTTAAGCTTGGTTTAATTATATGAAAGTCCCATTTTAAGGCAATACAAGGATGGGGATCCTGGGATGGATTTCGAAATTTTGAATCTCGGTCAGATGACGAGGACAACCCATGAGTTGGCACCCCCCCACTCCACACAGCGTAAGGACAGTTAGCTCCGCCGGATTCGTGTAAGTGTACACCCGACACATTTACGCGAGGGTTCTTTGATGGAATCGGATTTCGAACATAAAACCCTCCCGCTTCGAAGTCGTGATCTTACCACCAAGAAAACTTTCCAGTGCAACTCTGCTCTTTCCCAGTACAATGTTGCTTTTTTCCAATCCATTGTTGCCTTTTTTTTTCCTAATTCAATATTGGGGCCGCGGCGGCCTAGTGGTAAGGTCTCGGCTTCGGAACCGGAGGGCTCCAGGTTCGAAATTCGATTCCACCGAAGAACTGTCGTGTGAGGGGGTCGGTCTCTTGTATGTTAAATTCGTCAAGCCAAATGTCCTCCCGCTGGTGAGGTGTGGGGGAGGGGTGTGCCAGCTCAGGAATCATCCTCGTCATCTGATTGTGGTTCAAAATGACAAGGTCCGTTCCAAAATAGCGATAATGTTGCTTTACAAAGGGACGTTGATATAACTAAACAAAACTAATACCGTGGCTCAGTTCAGGTTAGGAGCGGTTATTCATGCAAATTTGTATACGCTGAAACAGGAATTTTAAAAACAAGCAGAATGAAGAAGAAAAACTTAGGTCACGAAAGGAGGTCCGATCAGATGATGAGGACCACACCTGTGGTGGTACCTTCTTCCTCAGATTTCCGCAACGCATCAACGAGAAGAATCTGATCAACGACCTCAAAATTTAGCGAGACCCAGACCAATGAGATCGAGTTTTAGTATTTGGCAGTCATAGCTTTAGAGTAAATGGAGAAAACTAATCAGATTGCTTATGCATATAAAGTTGGAAGAAGAATACTCTTGCCGTTTCTGCTTTGAATTAATTAAAATTTAATTAATTCAAAGCGAATTAATTAAATTTTAATTAATTCAAAATTAATTAAATTAAGCGAAATTTCGACGTTTTTCCGCTATAACTTCCGAAAATATTATCGCACAAACATGATTTTTACATCAATTTAAAGATTAAAAAATTAGCCTTCTAATGGTATCAGTGTTTTAATGTATAACTTAAGCGTCTATTTTTAACGAATTTTTAAAGAAATATTTTAACCATTTTTTAGCACGTGACTGGATAAAATAAAAGAAAACAATGACGGAAGTTCAAATAAAAACAAAACTTTCATCGTAAATGAAGTCTAAAGAAATACAACTTTCAGCACGTGACTGGATAAAATAACATAAATATAAAATGTGATATTTTCTACAAAAATAAATGCAAAGCAGAGGTTTCTATAATCTTTTGCTATATCTAAATCATTTATTCAACAAATCTTCTTTATTTATGGCAAACCTGATTGAATTTAGACAGGATATGCATTAAACTCCCGACTATGGCATATTATATAATCGTTTGCAATATCTGTATCATTGATTTAATAATTTTTTTCCATTATAAAATGTGATAGTTTTTAAAAAAATAAATGCAAAGCCAAGTTTTCTATAATCGTTTGCAACATCTAAATCATTTATTCAATATTTTTTTTTCCTTTTTCGCTTTTTTTAAAAAAACATATTTAATATTTTGGCACCACGGAAAAAAACATTTTTAATTTCTGGCCAATCAATGCCCGGCATTACTTCAAGGATAATGAATATGTGATTCAATTGAAATTTTTAGAACGCATTACTCATGGCGAACCAGCTGGTCGCCAAAGGCGGCTAGTCTTATATATATATAAAAGAAAAAAAGATCAACATTTCGTCCGAATCTATCGCCTAACTTTAGTAGATAAACATTTCGTTCAAATCGATTGCCTAATGTTAAAAGATAAACATTTCATCTTATTAAATGAATGATGTTGAATATTCGTTGGCCATAATCGAAAAAGTCGTTCAAAAACCCAAAATTAGAAACAAAACCCATTTAAAACAAGTGTATCAAGAGAAACGGGGCAAAATTTCTTCAGAACCACCGAAAATTATTCGAATTGGTACTATGACATTTAGAGGCCATTATTAGAGCCAAAAGATATGCAACTTAATAGTGACACTTTGTTTCTAAGCAAGATAATGCAAAAATTTCATTGGTGTTCTCTCAATTTTTTGAGGAGCATATATTTATTTAAAATGCTTTGGAAAATTTTCAGTTTAAAAATTTTTCGAAGATTTTTCATTATTTGTACTCTAAATTAACAAATTTGTTTGCATTTCATTGAAAAACATGTTTGCATTTCTGGGTAATGTGTTATTTATATTGAAAATCGGATTTATCAAATCAAATTAAGGTGTGTTCTCAATTTTTTGTGCCACTGTATATATATATATATTCTTCAAAAATTTGATCAATGTCTGAACAGGTGCAAACGATTTTGAAATGAAGAAATTTATAAGGAAGTCGTTGCAAGGCAACTGTGAGATTTTGAACTATTATGCATTTTTTTAGTTTTAATTGTTGTTAAACAGATTCTAATGTTTGCTACACGCATAATTTTGTAATATTTTGCTAAAATTTTGTTTTTAGTTTAAAAAGAACTCTATTATCTATTTATTAAAAATAAAATTGTTGGAAATATAAGGAGTTTGTGTGCTATGCCATTTAAGTTTAAAACAAGCGTTTAAAAACTTATTAAAAAAAGTATTTGTTTAGGGACGAATTGTGACTATAATTATAATAAATAGATTTTTTAATTCTTTAATAATAATAAATAGATTTTTTTTTACGTATTGGATAAATTCTTTGTCAAATACAATGGAAATGTGTATTTCTCGGCAATATGTTATTTATATTGAAGATCGGATTTATCACGTAAAAGCAAAGTGTATTCTCCAATTTTTTGAGCCACTGTACTATATCTTACCAAAAAATATCAATAATATCCCTAGAGCATGTCCCATTCATCATTTATAGAGAAAAATAACATGCCCTCCGAAATCACGTCCATCATCTCATAAATTTTTCAATATTTATATAGCGTAGTGGGCAACGGTCTGTACTTCCGAGGCACGCATGCGCATCAGTCCAGCTTTTTCTCCCGCATGCATCGACAGTTCGATCGGTCGCGAGAAAAGTATCACTCAGAAAAAGGAAGGAGGAAAAGGTTCGAATTGTGGGAGGGGTGTGGGCGGGTGTTTCCTGGACCGGCGGTCATGGTGTATTAGATAACAGCGGAAAGGGGGTGGTCAAGGGTGTTCTTGCGGAGAGAGTTTCGAGCATTCGATCTGTGGTTAGGGGAACGAGAAAAAAAGATAATCAGTTTTGATTTGAGAGGGTCTTTTTCTTTTTCTTCCTCCCGTAGTGTTTTTAGGTTGTATTTGTTTCTCGTTTTCACCTGCAATTCGGAATTCTTTTTTTTTTAAATGGGGGTGGGTCTTATACAATTCGCATTCTATTCTCGTGTATTTCAGGTGGTAGTAGGACAAATGCGTACTACCATTTCATAAAAGGCCAGGGCCGCGGTAGCATAGTAGTAAGGTCTCGGCTTCGGAACCGGAGGGTTTCAGGTTCGAGACTCGATTCCACCGAAGAACCGTCGTGTGAGGGGGTCTCTTGCACGTTAAATCTGTCAGGCCAAACATCCTCCCGCTGGTGTGGCGTGGTGTGGAGAGGGGGGTGCCAGTTCAGGTGTCGTCCTCGTCATCTGACCGTGGTTCAAAATGACGAGGTCCGTCCCAAACTAGCCCTCGTGTTGCTTTAAATGGGACGTTAATATAACTAAGCTAAACTAAACATAAAAGGTCAATAAATCATGCTTAACTCGTTGAAAAAAAAAAAAGGAGATCGGAAGTTATTAGTCTAGGTTTGCTAAAAACATGTTATCTATTGGCAAGAATAATTGGTGAGAAAACATATTGGTATTTTAACTAAGTCTTGATGCGTAAACATTTTTTTTTTGTCAACAATTTTTTTTTTTTTTTTTTTTTTTTTTTTTCTTTATGTGTATATGCTGGCCCTGTACATGCCAGGTCGTCTGCCTATCAAATTTGGCTGGTTGGAAAGTGATTTTTTTAAAATTAGTAATAAATTTATTAAAATCTAGATAATCGTTTCACAGTGCATATAATATTTATATATAAATAAAGTTTAGGTTAGGTTAGTTATATTAACGTCCCGTTTTAAAGCAACACTTGGGCTATTTTGTGACGGACTTCGTGATTTTGAACCACGGTCAGATGACGAGGACGACACCTGAACTGGCACCCCCCTCTCCACACCACACCACACCAGCGGGAGGACGTTTGGCCTGACAGATTTAACGTGCAAGAGACCCCCTCACACGATGGTTCTTAGGTGGAATCGAGTCTCGAACCTGAAACCCTCCGGCTCCGAAGCCGAATATGAAAAGAAGGACCATTTGTCATTGATTTTTATCATACACTTTTAAATAAACTGATTGAAAAGCAATTCATGCTTCATAAAAAACAAAGTGGCAAGTATTCAAATAGTATCAAAACGTTTGAAACTGTATTAAACAACAAGTCATTAAGTGTTCGAAAATGTGTTAAATACCACGTTAACACTCGCCAAATCTGACACTTTCAGATAATGTTGCAGCCTTTTCTAGAACGGATCCTTTGCAGTAAGACAACCGCATTGTAAACGAGACCACTAATTGACAGTTTTATGACTCGTACGCATTTGGGTGTAAGCAAAAGTCATATGACCAATTCAGATATATCACTCTATGCACATGTGGGATGAGCGGTTAATAAATTTGAATAACATGATTGTACATGACAAACAATTTAGTTTAGTTATATTAACGTCCTGTACAGCAACACTGGTGCTACTTTGGGGTGGACCTCGTAAATTTGAACTACGGTCATATGACGAGGACGGCACCTGAGCTAGCATTCTGATTTTCCACACCACATCAACAGTAACATGACAAATTGAAATAAAAAAAGAAGATGAAAAAATAAATCAAATATTGATGACGTCGTTATGATGCTAAAAAAAAATATTGATGATGTCGTTATGATGTTAAAAAAATCAGATATTGATGATGTTGAAAAATCAAACATTGATGATGTTAAAAAAATCAAATATCGTCCTGTCAGTGTTTCCACAGAAAGGGGGGTGTAGTAGCCTCTGAGGGTAAAGACCCTTGAGCACCCAGACGGAAGAAGTTCGACTGCTGGCTCATATGAAGATGGCGCACACATTCGCTAGCACAACCCTTTTTTATGGGGGTGCCTTCACGCATCTCACAGATAGAACACAAGTAAAGAACAACCTTGTCCGAACCAGGACTCGAACCTGGAAGCTCCAGATCACGGGGAAGACGCGTAACCCTTATGCCAGGATGTCGGCAAATCAAATATTAAATCCATTATATGTATGTTTTTTAACGCATTCATTGCTATGGTTTTGAACATTTATCTAATTTGAAACCCTTTTCTGAGCGATTGGGTCATCTAATCAGATAGCAGATGTGAGATAATTAGATGTGAGGTGTGAATCACAAGCGAATCACATAACAGTCAAGACGTTAAATGCAATCTTGAAGAGAAAACAGCTTTTTGAGAAATTTGAGCTTTTTGAGCTGTTGAAAATAAGTATTCGTATTTCATATTCTCGTTTTTGGTTAGTTTGATTCTCTAAAACTAACTTTTTTCATTCATATGAAATAACAAAGTAAGATTTCAGGTAAATGATTTCTATGTTAATATTCAACGGCCAGGAAATCAACATTCGTGGTGAACAAATAAAACACCACGAAAACTAGGAAAAACTATTAATTTCATTAACTAGAAAAAATATACTTCTGGTTATGAAAACAAATGATCTGTAGATTTAACCACTTGCTTGATTATCCCCAGTTATATCGGGTTCGTGTAAATTGCAGCTAAAACTCGGGTGAAGCAGAATTTGTCAGCAAGATTTGTTTAATCACAGTTTTACTCGGCCGGGAGGAAATGAAAGGAAATATTCAGCTTTGATTGGCAGTTTGCCAAATATTGTTGATTTCACGGTTCTTTTGGCGGGACTCGTCACGTGTTTCCCCTATTGTAAAGTATACGTATGCTTGTGGATTAGCAATGCATAAAAAAGAAGATTAATCTGCATATTTTTACCCCTTTTAAGTATTCTTCTCAGTGAAAATTTAAGAAAATAATCAAATGAAACAACAAAATGATACACTGCCTTGGATGGTGCCCGAGAGGAGACATCGGAGTGGTAAGGTTTAAAGATTGTCTTTTGGGGGTATCATGACGTGTAAAAGATTTTACTGCTCGCGTGATGATCCCGAGTTATTACGGGTTCGTATATATTGTTGTTAATTATTATCCCGAGAAAACTCGGGTGAAGCAGAATTTGTCAGCAAGGTTTGTTTAATCACAGTTTTACTCGGCCTGGAAGAAAGGAAATACAGGGTGTCTATAAAAGAACTCCGGGGTTTTGAGGCAAAATATTTTAATGAAATAAAAAACATTCATACATGTTTTATACATGACTGAAAAGCTTACATTTTCAAGTTTTTTTTAACACTTAATAAAGTTCTATATGAGCCCCGTTAGTGGCACGGCAGACGTCTAAACGGTATTCTACCTCTTCCCATGTCCTGGCGAGCATGTCTGGGGGGACGGTTGCCACACAATTGCACTGAACCATTGACGAATGGTTTTGTCAGAAGTCGGGTTAACACCATAGTTACGTCGAAAGTTTCTTTGAACGGTAACTACAGACTTCGTTTCTATGAGCCAAATAACACATTGAGCCTTTTGTTGCGGAGTCGCCATCATTTCAAGGTCAACGCCCTGCAGCGCCGCCAACAGTTGATGCAAACATTCCCAATTCGTATGAGTAAAACTTTTTGAGCTACTCTTTTCAGAGAAATCGACTAAATTTTGCTATCTTTTATAGTTAGTGAGATATGAATTTTTAAAACCCCGGAGTTCTTTTATAGACACCCTGTATTTAACATTGATTGGCGGTTTGCCAAGTTATGCCAAGGTGTGGTGGTTCTTATGACAGGACTGGTCACATGTTATCACTATTTTGTAGTATACGTCAGCTTGTGTATTAGAAATGTATAAAGAAGAAAATGAAAATAATGGCGATGATGAAAGATAGCGAAAACGATGATTTTTCAGATACAGATCCTTGCTACTGAAAAATTCAAATCCAACGTGACCAGTGTACTCTGTGCTTTCGTAAAAGAGATTCCAGCTATAAACCAGTGAGAAAAGAGACCAGATACCAGTGTCAAGTATCACTTAGTGTTGCCCCTTGCTTCAAAAACTATCATACAACGACTAATGTTTAAAATTTTTTCATTCGCACGAGATAACACGGGATAGTAAACTAATATTAAAACTAAGTGCTGTTACACCCATAAAACATTAGAAATCCAACTTAAAACCTACATATTCTGTTTTGTTTCCACGTGTTTAATAATAAAATTTAAAAAATGTGATGATTTTTTGAACTGTTTTTTTTAAATATGTAATGGAAGTGGTTAATGATTAATGCTACATTATAGCTTAATACCAAACTATATTTTGCATCATGACGGTATTTTATCTCTACCAGCGGGTGACCGAGCTCCGCTCGGAGAAAACAGGTATCGAAGCTAACTCGAAGATTTAAATTTTCAATTGTGATTTATCAAAACAATACATGCCATAAGAAAATTTGTGAAACCATCGGTGAAAAGATAACCGCTTAAAGTGCACCATTGTAAACTATTCTAAACAAAGTTAGAGTTTGGAAAGGGAACTATTCTATACAAAGGTAAAGTAAAGGTAAAGATTGAAGTGTGTTGAAGTTCAATATTTTTGACAAATTTATTTAGAAAAACCAAACATATATACATACATAAGAAACATATTATAAATCTATAACAGCATAAACATAAAACTTGATTAGTTCGCCATATTGGCTATAGATGGCAGCACATTACCGCTTGAAAATTTAAGTAGCCATTATGGTGAACTAATAAAGTTTGAAAATATCCTATCTGTAACTCCGAACTGCTCGACCGTAGCGCTTCAAAACCGGCGCCAATCGATTCCTCGTGGCCAAAAACCCCAGACCCCCCAAGTTTACCGGAGTTTATTAATTCTGGGGCGATTTTCGACTTGGACACCATTCCTCGTATTATAGTATTAGATAAATAAAAACAAATGTTTGTCTGTATGTCTCTTAAACGTTGCCGTACTGCTCATCGAATAGTGATGAAACTTTGAATAGTTATTACTTGCACTTGCTGGATGGTTATAGGCATAGTAAAATGATGTATTGGATAAAGATTATTTTTGGATCTATTTACCGCATCTATTAACCAAGGATTATTGTCAAATGAACTCGCTAAGCAGACACAAACGTTTTTTTCACATAACCAGTTGTATGCTGGATGCTAAATCAGACAGTCAAGAAATTAATTTGTTTCTTCTGAAGACGGAAAAACAAAAAAATATTGCCTACCTTAAAGCTCTTGAATAATAATGATAATAATAAAAAGAATAGAATAAAAATTAGCTACATTTCTCCTTTAAATATCATTCAACTTAAATAAATGTATTCATTTACGGTATCATTCCTAATCAAACAAAGTAGTTATTTTAAATTTTAAACTTATTTCTTCAGCTGCAGCAACGCTCAGGGTACTAGCTACTTATAAATAAAATAAAGATGTCATATAAAATATTAATTCATGAGGGCAAGTATTTATCGTTAGCATTAAAAACAGTGATTTTGAATGAAATTAAAAGAAAGGCAGAATCTAGTAATTTAATTTAAAAAATTTTAACACCGCTTCAGGTATTCCGATCACAAAATTATTATTTTCAATCTTAAGTTATCAAGATTATCGTAATTTTAGACCTTTGATGTTTGATAACTCAACATTGATAGCACAACATTTTAAAACCACGTCCTTTAATGCTTCTTGAAATATTAATGATTCTTCTAACCCAGCATCGTATAATGATTTCTTCCTAATCATGGCTCCCGCTCTCAAGAAAATTACTTTGAAAGAAAAACGTGATTCAATTTTTAACTGCAACCGTTAACCGTGATCCATCCAAAGTAGCCATACGTGGTCGCCGTTTCCTGTTCATAAAAGATTCAGATAGGGCAGGAAAGTTTTCTTTTGAAAAGTTTCGATTAGAAATAACTTTTGTTTGCTAGTTACGGGTAATTTTAAACCACTTTATCATCCATTGCAAAGACGATACCCCAATCATAGTCCAGTATTTCTCACGATTGACTGGCCTGAGAATGAAAATGTTGAATGTTCCAAACATTTATATTCAAAACTTCATAAAGTGGATCTAATTTGATAGCAGAAGATAAAAATCTTCATTTATGTAGGAATTGGATGGGACAGAATGCTCATCCAACCACATAGAATAACGAAAAGACATTAATATTTCCACAGGATATTTACAATAGAGAAAAAAAAGTATCACCTATAGATGCCACCAAGGATGAAGCCTAATTACGTGTTTCATGGTGAAACTACGTTGCGTATTAAAGATTCATAATCGGAGCAAAATGACCCTATATGTCTCCGTCTGCCGAGCGAATGCGTAGTTCGCTTTTTCTTTCAACCTTCACGTCACGCGTCTTAGACTTTGGATCAGCGGTATCCGTGGTGCCATCTATTACAACAAATTGAAGCTAAATATGGAATAGTAATGGCCGCTAATTAAATCTCTACATTTATTTATTTGAAAGTTAAAGTGTCAGGAATATTTCGTAGAATATGATTCCATAGAACTAGACGTTGCATAAAATATAGACTTAATAATTTTTTAATTATGTTTATAAACAAAACAAAACCAAAATAGTATTTAAGTACTGCGAGTTCGATATTGTTTTCATGAGAAGCAAGAAATTCAGAACTTAATGTCATTACAATCGAGGGAATTACGAAACAGAAATGACGAAATTCTGGCTTAGGGACTAACGTTCCCCGTGATCCGGGTTTCATGGGTTCGAGTTCCCGGTTCGACATGGTTGTTATTCCGGTGAATGTGCCCTCCTGTAAAAAGGGGTTGTGCAAGCGAATGAGTGATGCATGAGTGGCAAAGTCGTATTCTTGGTCCTAGTTGGCGCTACCGAAAATAGAAAAGAAACCTATTGGTTCAAATTGCTGTCTACGTCACAGCGGGCTTGTCCAATGGCAAGTGCCATAAGAAACAACAGCACAAAACAAAAATTTAAGATATCTCTGCGAAAATACTCTGTATCTATGTAAAATAAAATACCTGTGTATGTAGGAATGGATGGGGTAAAATGCCCATTCGACCTCATTCAGATCAGTGTCTAGGGTCACTGATTAAAGATAAGAAGCTTTTAAATGAAAAAAGTAAAATTTAATTACAGCAAAGAATATTTTAAAAAAGAGACATTGCCAATTAGGACAGGCTATTTACGTTAGAGATAAACGTAAAACATTTAGATGACACGAAGGGTGAAGCCTAATCAAATATCCCATAGCAAAACTATGTGAAACCTTAGCGGATTAAATAACCATAATATCGAAACATATGACCCACTCTCTCTCTGTCTGCCGAGCGAATACCCACTTTTCTGAAACTTGATGTCATGGGACTTAGATTTTGGACCTATGGTACCTTTAGTAGAACCCATGGTGCCATCTATTACAATAAAAAAAAACCAAATGTGAAATGGTAATGGCTGCTAATTAAATCTCTACATGTATTTGAAACATGTAAGAAAAACCAGGAAACGAGTCTCCAGTCCAAATCAATGGTCCGTTTTCGCCAACTTTTATTTCACATGGCAACTTACATTCCCAAGCTATGTTATTAATGACCATCTGCATATACATCGCTATACATTTTCCAGTAAAATATCAAAAACATTATTTCAAGGCCAATCTCTATTGGGGAAAGAAAAGAATAAAAAAAATTGAATCAAGTTCGGCATTTTTTATTTTTTTATTTATTTAATACTAGCTGGTACCCGGCGCATTGCTGCCGCCGATGAAAATATTATTGAGTGCAATCAACAATCAATAATTTGGCAATGTTTTATCGAAACAGTATGAACGGTACGACAATACATAAAATACGGACAAACTAATATTCATTTTTTTATATTAGATTTGTGAATTCTTTCAGAATTGTAAAGCTTGGTGTTCTTTCAGAATGGTGATGAAATAAATTACTTATTGTATCTCGTGATTCGTGTAATATTCGTTTGGAATTTTTAAATTTAAGTTTAGGAAATGTGATTAAAATATTTTCTTTTAAAATTGATTAAACATAAAAAAATTATATATACAAAATATAGAAAATTAATTTTATACCATAAAATCGTTAATATAGTTGAAAAGATAATTTTTGAATACAAAGACGGTGCAAAATTATTTGTACCACAATATTTTTGGCAGTCACTGCGAAACACGCTAAAATTTAATTAAAATATAAAACTTCCATGATTGGTCTCCTCAAAACTTTCTCGCATAATCTGCAATAAAGTTGTTACCTCTGATAATAATTTGCACGACATTTACTTACTATAGCTATAAAATACTAACCTTTAACTTGGATTTAGCATTTCTACAGAATCTATTGTCTACTCGGCGAGTTATTTTGAGATTCCTCCTTGGTAAATAGATGCAGTTGACATCCGAATTTTTTTAAATTTAATTTCAGATAATTGTTCTATCACTATAACCATTCCGTTGGTGTAAACAATAAGCTGACCAAGTTTCTACTCAATCGGGTGAACGGTTTAGGAAGGCATATGAGACGTACAGACAAACATTCATTTTTATTTATATACTAGCCGCCTTTGGCGACCAGCTGGTTCGCCATGAGTAATGCGTTCTAAAATTTCCAATTAAATCATATATTTTTTAGCCAAAATTTAAGAAATAGTTTAAGTTAAAAGATTCAGGTATTAGTAGTTAAAGAGTCGGTAACTTTATTCCGAAAAACTTTTTGAGTTTAATGCTCTAATAATTTATCGATTATGCTTCCAAAATATTAAAAATGGTTTTTTTCGGTGATATTGCCAAAATGTTCAATATGTTTTTTAAACATAACGAAAAAGGGAAAAAATTATTGAATTAAAGATACAGATAAAGCAAACGTTTATAGAAATATGCCATTAAGTCGGGATTTCAATGCATATCCTGTCTAAATTCAATCAGGTTTACTGTAAAAAAGATAATTTATGGAATTAATGATATAAATATTGCAAAAGATTTCTTAGAATCCTTTGCCTTGCATTTATTTTTTTAGAAGATATCACATTTTATATTTATGTTATTTTATCAAGTCACGTGCTGAAAGTTGCATTTCTTTAGATTTGATTTGCGATGATAGTTGTTGTTTTTTTAATTTGAACTTCCTGCATTGTTTTATTTTATTTTATCCAGTCACGTGTTAAAAAAAACATGGTTAAAACATTTCTTTAAAAATTCGTTAAAAATAGAAGCTTGAGTTATACATTAAAACACTGATACCATTAGAAAGCTAATTTTTTTATCTTTAAATTGATGTTAAAATCATGTTTGTCCGATAATAATTTCGGAAGTTATAGCGGAAAAACGTCGAAATTTCGCTTAAATTTTAATTAATTCAAATTCTAATTAAAAATTCAAAAAACGGGCTCCGAGGTGCACATTCCCGACCTCCAAGGTAAACATGTACCAAATTTAGTAGCTGTAGATCCAACGGTCTGGCCTGTAGAGCGCCAACACACACACACACGCACACACACATTGAGCTTTATTATAAGTATAGATATAGAAGATGAAAGCTAATGAACCGTAGTTAAATCATCAATGGTTGCTTGTTTTCTAACTGTCTCCTGTTTCCTATGGTAGACATTTGAACCCTCTCCCCACACAAACACACATTCTCAACTACTAGTTAATGATCAAAAACTAATTGATGAATATTGATATGGTTTCTGCATTCCGTTTTTAAGTATTAAAATTATTTTTTATTAAATTTTTCCGAAATTAAAATAAATATTTTTTAAAGATGCCATCTAGTGTACATTTTGGAGCTTTTTTTTTTTTTGAAATTAAATAGGCGAATCTCATGTATAGCCTATATACCAAATTTTGTTTGCAATCTGTTCACTCGTATGCGTTGCATGCTAATGTTAATGGGAAATGTTTAATTATAATTAACCGGTATTTGAGAAAATATTAATATTGTCCTAATTTAGAGCGTATTTTAAAAATTTATTTATTTATCTTAGGTAAATAACCTATTTCTAATTAACATTGCTCAGCCTGGCATCCATGAGCCAACAGAGAGGTACCTATAGACTATCTAATCTGACATCTGCCACTGTACATGTTAGTGGACACATCTCTCATTTAAAACCTTATCCATTTTAAAAATCTCATTATATCGCAATTTTACCGCTCAAAGCACTCTAGAGAAGTGTACGCACACATACACCCAAAAGCCCTCCAAATCCTAAGCCCCAAGTTCACTGAGTGAGCCCCGGCCAGAGCAAATTAAAGCCGCCCCTGCGCAAATAAAACAGAAGTCAAATATCCTCGAATTGTAATCAAAGGTTAGGCGAGAGAGAGATTCCACGAAATCGCGAACTCATTTCCATGCGAGACGCGGTTTTCTTGCTGAATTAGTAATGACTGCTCGTGATTGGTGGAACTCTGTGGCGGCAAAAGAGGCAGGTGGAATTGCATGAATGATGAAAGAAACAAAGTATTGTGTAAAACAATCGTTTGGTGAATTTTGTTTATTTTTGTTGGTTGTTTTGAGTCATTTCATTGGTGGTTTTATAAATGTAACATTATCATAAAAATATTATTGGTAACATAATTGTAATTATGACATATGATTT
>JAPMOQ010008595.1:23532-42588 GCA_026543055.1 Argiope trifasciata | reverse complement strand
GATTGGTAACATAATTATAATTATGGCATATGATTGGTAACATAATTCCAATTATGACATATAATTGGTAACGTAATTGTTATGAAATATATAGTATTGCGTGACATTATAGTTTGGTTAATTTTATTTACTTTTGTTGGTTGTTTTCCTTTAATTTGTGGGTTTATGAATGTAACATTATCATAAAAATATGACTGTAATTATAACGTATGATTGGTAACATATTTGTTATGAAATGTATTGTGTTACGTTTATAATCGTTTGGTGAATTTTGTTTATTTTTGTTGTTGTGTTAATCTTTTCATTGGTGATTTTATAAATGTAACATTAAGTGACAAATATGATTAGTAATATAATTGTAACTATGACTTATGATTGGTATAGTTGTGATTATGACATATGTTTGGTAACACAATTGTAATGAAATCTATTGTTTTGTGTTGAACAATCGTTTGGTGAATTTTGTTTACTTTTATTGGTTGTTTGAGTTTTTTCATTGGTGGTTTTATAAATGTAACGTTATCATAAAAATATGATTCGTAAAATAACTGTAATTATGACTTATGATTGGTAACATAATTGTGATTATGACAAATGTTTGGTAACATAATAATAATTTGGTAACAGTATTTTTCGAAATTGAAAAAAGATCCCTTTTTATTGGTAACAAAACTGCGAATTTTTTTATCAGAATTTCACTTGGTTTTCAACATTTTAACATTTGTTAATAATAAAATTGAATACCTACGTGTGGACCTCTTCGTAAGCAATCTAGTTATTAAATTTGGTATTCATACACCCAGGAGGGTAAAATTTTTTAAATTTTATTTAACTAAAAATTTATTTTTGCTTTTCCGTCTTGTAACTTGTGATGCTTTTATAGTACAAAAATGTATTTTTCGAAATTGAAAAAAGATCCCTTTTTAATAATCATATGTAAGTAAAACAAATATTTCTGAAGCAGAGTAGAGGTCGAAGACAGAATAGACATTTTTGAATTTTAAACCTACTTTATTCCATTCCGGGAGGCATAATTTATGTACAAGCAAGAAGCGATGAGGTACGTCAATCTACAGCACGACAGAAAACGAAAGAAAGAGAAATATTTATCCCCATCTTATATGCCATGAGATTACGATAGGGATTTCTTTACACGTGTCTATTTAGGCAAGGGAATTATAGGGATCTTTTAAAAAATATGTTTAGAATTGACAGGTTTTTATCCCTTCATTCTTAGCTTCAAAACCGGCGTTTTAAATTTTTTTAAAGAGCTTCTGCTGCATTAATTACATTAATTAAATAAACACTAAACACACACACACATAACGCCATTTTGCAGCCAAATGATACAAAAATTTGATACAAAACCATTCTTGTTTTCACGAGAATATAACCAAATTTTAAGGTTAAAGTCTTTGCATTTATGAAGTACTAGCCGCCTTTGGCGACCAGCTGGTTCGCCATAAGTAATGAGTTCTAAAATTTTCAATTAAGTCACATATTCATTAGCCTTGAAGCAATTCCGGGCATTGATTTGCCTGAAATTAAAAATGTTTTTTTCCGTGATGCTGCCAAAATATTAAATGTTTTTTTAAAGAAAGTGAAAAAGAAAAAAAAATTATTGAATTAATGATACAGATATTGTAAACGATTATAGAAATATGCCATTAAGCCGGGATTTCAATGCATATCCTGTCTAAATTCAATCAGGTTTACCATAAATAAAGAAGATTTGTTGAATAAAATGATTTAGATATTGCAAAAGATTATAGAAACCTTTGCTTTGCATTTATTTTTTTTCAAAAATATCACATTTTTATTTTATTTTATCCAATTACGTGCTAAAAGTATCATTTCTTTAGATTTATTTTGCGATGATAGTTTTTTTTATTTGAACTTCCGGCATTCTTTTATTTTATCCAGCCACAAACTAAAAACATGGTTAAAATATTTCTTTAAAAATTCGTTAAAAATAGAAGCTTACGTTATAAATTAAAAAATCTGATACCGTTAGAAAGCTAATTTTTTAGTCTTTAAATGGATATAAAAATCATGTTTGTGCAATAATATTTTCGGAAGTTATAGCGGGAAAACGTCGAAATTTCGCTTAAATTTTGATTAATTCAAATTCTAATTAAAAATTCGAAAAAAGGGCTCCCATTTGCACATTCCCGACCTCCAAGGTATACATGTACCAAATTTGGTAGCTGTAGGTCCAACGGTCGGACCTGTAGAGTGCCAACACACACACACATTGAGCTTTATTATAAGTATAGATTAAAACTACATGCATGCGAAAGTATAGACAGTTCAATTCTTTGACAGACTCGTTTCAAAATTTGATAAGAATCTACATTTTAGATTTTCAAGCTCATCTTCCAAATTTTATTTATCTAGATTTTTAGGTTTTGTAGATATCTATTATACTTGTATTCGAATAGGTGAGATAGATTTCAAGAACATATAGTTCTTTGAAAATTTGTTAGAAACCTTGTAAATTTATTGGCAAATATGGAAGTAAGTTCAAGTATCAAATTTTATCCAATTAGATCAAAGCATTTTTGAATTACCTGCGTCTTTAGAGAGGCATGAATGGCATTTAAAATGTTTTTGTTGGACTATGAGCGATCTGAAATATTGAATTGCGTCTAAATCTTGAATTCGAATTTTTTTGAGATTATAATATTCCAGCTGTGTTTCACATTAAAGAAATAAGAAAGAGTTAATGAATTAAAGAAAGAAATTCCTACGTGTTCATATTCTGCACACAAAAATTCTAACATAATATAAATATGATCAAGATTTGTGTTTGTTTATAATATTCACGATTTTATGGTTTTCTTTTTATATCCACGACTTTTAGAAAAAAATTATTTGATCGGTTTTTGATTGATAAAAATATCTGAGCATTTATATCTTTGATCAAGAAAAAGGTCACGAGAGGTCAATACTGTTTAACACTGTCCCATTTTCTCACAGAAAAAATCCCTTATTTTGAATCCTTGCCTGAGGGTAACCGTTGAAAAAGTCTTCAGGCCGGATTCTTATTCTATTTGTTGTTATTCTGATTACTTTGTATTCCTTCTTACTTAGCTTAGATTGTTACTTTATTCAGATTCATCTGTATTTTAGTAGTAGTTGCATTTACGCTCGCCAAACACAATGATAGGTTTCTAAATTTTAAACTTGTTCGAATCCGAAGTAATTTTTAGTTTTGATTCCGTAATTAGTTTCATTTACTTAATTATATTAATTTAGATTCGTTTCATAAATAGGTTTTATTTCATTTTTGCTAACTTTTTGTTGTTTAATTCCGAATTAAATTTTGATTTGGACATAATTAGTTTCGATTTAATTTCTGCTGACTCAGGAAATGGGTTTTATTTAACGCTTTTATGGTTGTTATATAATATACATAGATTAAACTAAATAATAAATCGATTTTAGAGTAACATTTTCTCAACTTCTAAATTTTATATGTGGTAAAAAGGCTTAATGATCCAAGAGCTATTTTTCCATTTATTTTCAACGAAAAAAAAATTAAACATCTAATAATGTAATAAATTATAGATTTTATAATATTATTTAGAAGTTATTTGACTTTCTCTTTAGCGCAAACCGAAATGAAATCGCTTAGTGCAGAAGTTTCGTAGTGTTGCCACTTCTCAAGAAACAAGTAATTTGCTTTCGTGAAACTTGGAATTCCTTTTTTTCTTCCATTCTATTTTCTTCTTTTATTCCTGACTTCTCCATTTTTGTTATTTGCTCGAGCACTTTGCGAACTTGTTTTCCGTTTCCACGCCTTAATGCCGTTTGTGGTCATCGCTTTTTCCCCCGCCATTTTTTTTTTTCTTTGGATAGGCCATTTTCCGCCTTTGAATTTCCAAGTTTCTTTGTTGAAATTTCCTTTTCTATTCAGACGATTCCGAATGTATTGAATCCGTTGGTTAGAATTCTGGAGCAGACGATTTCCAACTTCTTTTTTTGTCAACAGTATGGAACTTTAGAAGAACTTTTCAGACTTCTGTATTTTATACGGATGAAGTGATACATTTTCAAAAGTCGTCTCATGTGTTTGTCATACTTATTAAAATTTATAGGAGATTTAAAAAAATGTTTTGTTGATTTAAAATTTCTGAAGAATATATATTTTTAATGTTCAAAGATTCCTTTTTTTTTCAGCATTCCAATGCGTTAATAATTAGGATATATATATATATATATATATGTTGGAGGTTACAAGGTAAAAAATCGGACAAGCGAAAAAATGATAATGAAGCTTTATCTTAAACAAAAACGGAATTAAGATCACAGCCAAAGCGACCGCAACAAAATAGCATCCAACTAGCATCAAATCATTATTAAACAATCTCAACAATAGAAGACAATTTATTAGGGATCAAAGTTCCAAATATTTCCCATAACTAATCGTGCTCAACTCAACTACTCGATTGACTCTACCTCTCATGTTTTTATAGTCTCCATAATAGGGTATCGAAAGTTCCAGAGCAAACCGCGGAGCTCGAGTACATGTTGGATCTGTCCCCGAGGCTCTCAAAGATTTTTCTTCTTTTATCGTCGAAATCGCTTAGTCGAAAAATGATCACCAAATTTGTCGCCAAAACCCTAAATCATTTACCCAATCCCCATTACAATAATAAATAAAACTGTCCTTTTCATTAGGAGTTTTAATGCGCATCAGACCAATATTCAAGTTCGTTGCAATATAAACAAGGTACGAATTCAAATAGCATTCTAATGGCTAATTTGTAAGCTCTTAGATATCCAGATAGCACAACTGCGTCACATAAACACATGTATTATACTATACACATTCATTATTATTAAACGCCTTTATTATTTTATACACATGTTTTATAATTAAACACCTGTATTATATTATACCGAGTATTATAATTAAACACCTCTATTATATTATACACATGTATTGTAATTAAACACTTGTATTAAATTATACAATATCGGAGCATTATTTTATACAATACAACATTGTGTATTGAGTAATATTATATAATATTATTCAGCACATATGTTATATTAGACAATATTGGAGTATTATTTAATATAATAAGAATATTGTATATTGAATAATGTTATATAATGTGACACAGTATTGTGTCATATTACATAATATTATTCAACACATATATTATTTTATACAATATCGGAGTATTATTTAATACTAGACGCCTTTGGTGACCAGCTGGTTCGCCAAGAGTAATGGGATCTAAGGTTTTCAATTAAATACTTATGTGCCTTACTCTCTTTATAATTTCTCTGCCAGATATACTTAAACTTCGAAAGTCACGTAACACTGATTTACTAAATTAATGATATAGATGTTGCAAACGATCATAGAAACCTTTGTCTTGTATTTCTTTTTTATAAAACATAACATTTAATATTTATTTAATTTCATCCAATCACGTGGTGAATGTTACATTTTTTTTTGATTTAATTTGCAGTCATAGTTAATTTATTTTTTAACTTGAACTTCTGTCAGTATGATTTCAACAGTTTAATAAAAGCTATTTTTTCCCTTTGCTCGTTCATTATTTATTTCAGAAAATGTCACATATTATATTTCTTTTATTTTATCCAGTCACGTGCTAAAAGTTGCATTCCTTTAGATTCAATTGGTAATGATAGTTTTTTTTTTAGTTTGAACTTCCTTCAATAGGATGGCAACATGCTGATAAAACCTAATTTTTCCCCCTTGACGTGCTCGTGCAGATTAAATTTTATTGTTTTGTCCGAAATATATTGTTGTAAAACATGGTTAAAATATTTCTTTAAAAATTCGTAAAAAATAGAATCTTACGTTATAAATTAAAAAAACTGATACCGTTAGAAAGCTAATTTTTTTATCTTTAAAATGATATAAAAATCATGTTTGTGCAATTGTATTTTCGGAAGTTATAGCGGGAAAACGTCGAAATTTCGCTTACATTTTAATTAATTCAAATTATAATTAAAAATTCGAAAAAAGGGCTTCGAGGTGCACATTCCCGACCTCCAAGATATACATGTACCAAATTTGGTAGCTGAAGGTCCAACGGTCTGGTCTGTAGAGTGCCAACACACACACACACATTGAGCTATATTATAAGTATAGATAATACAATATTGTATATTGAATAACACTTATATTATATTATACACTAGCCGCCTTTGGCGACCAGTTGGTTCGCCATGAGTAATGCGTTTTAAAATTTTCAATTAAATCACATATTCATTAGCCAAAATTTAAGAAATAGTTTAAGTTGAAAGATTCAGTTATTAGTAGTTAAAAAGTCGGGAACTTTATTCGGAAAAACTTTTTGAGTTTAATGCTCTAATAATTTATCGATTATGCTTCCAAAATATTAAAAAAAAAATTTCGATGATGTTGCCAAAATATTAAATATGTTTTTTTAAAGAAAGCGAGAAAGGGAAAAAAGTATTAAATTAATGAAACAGATATTACAAACGATTACATGAATGTGCCATTCAGTCGGGATTTCAATGCAAATCCTGTCTAAATTCAATCAGGTTTACTGTAAATAAAGATAATTTATGGAATTAATGATATAGATATTGCAAACGATTTCTTAGAATCCTTTGCCTTGCATTCATTTTTTTAAGAAGATATCACATTTTATGTTTATGTTATTTTATCCAGTCACGTGCTGAAAGTTGTATTTCTTTAGATTTGATTTGCGATGATAGTTGTTGTTTTTCATTTGAACTTCCGGCATTGTTTTTTATTTTATCCCGTCACGTGCTAAAAAAAACATGGTTAAAATATTTCTTTAAAAATTCGTTAAAAATAGAAGCTTGAGTTATACATTAAAACACAGATACCATTAGAAAGCTAATTTTTTTTAATCTTTAAATTGATGTTAAAATCATGTTTGTCCGATAATAATTTCGGAAGTTATAGCGGAAAAACGTCGAAATTTTGCTTAAATTTTAATTAATTCAAATTCTAATTAAAAATTCAAAAAAAGGGCTCCGAGGTGCACATTCCCGACATCCAAGGTATACATGTACCAAATTTGGTAGCTGTAGGTCGAACGGTCTGGCCTGTAGAGCGCCAACACACACACACACACACACATTGAGCTTTATTATAAGTATAGATTATCGGAGTATTATTTAATGTAATACAATATTGTATATTGAATTATATTATATAATATTGTGGCTTAAGTTGTGCTATCTGGATATGTAACAGTTTAGAAATTAGCCATTAGAATACTATTTGAATTGATACCTTGCTCATATTGCTGCGAATTTGGATATGTGTTTGCTGCGTATTAAAACTCCTAATGAGAAAAACAGTTTTATTCATTGTGCAATATATGTGTGGTACTAAAGTGAAGGCGCATACATTTAATTGGAAAAAAAGATCTAAATAAGTTAAGTAGTTTAATATTGTTTGAGCCAATAAAAGCATCATGAAAAAAATTACTAAATCTTAATATATTTACGAGGCACCGAACCAAAATATTTTTAACATTCTTAACTTAGAAAAACAGATTTTTTTTTTTTTTTTTTTTTTTTTTGAGAATAAAAACTGATTGAGGTATAAAGCTTTGATTTTCATTATTTCAGCATTCTCAATGGATTACCCGATAAACAATATAAATTGATTAGCAAATATTGTCGACGTAGTTGGTGGAATGTTCTAGAAATTTTGTAAAATAGCGATATTTAAAGCTTCTTAACTTGATCAAGTTAAGACGTAGAAAAATATAACTTGACTTTTTAAAATGTTGGCATCTCAAGAAACAAATGTACATAAAATGATATGACTAATAGGAAGGTTTAAATATTTATATCATAATTTTTGCAGCAGTGCATTTGTTGCCTCAACTAACAAATTATATTATTCTTACAAATTATATAACTCTTGAACCACTTTTTCCATTCGAAATATTTCCGCTCTGTGGTTATTTGCACATAATTAAATTGGGCACTTTATATTAGCCTTACATTTTAAACAATATTTTGAAAAAAACATATCCCTATTTTAAACATCAGAACATGCAAAGCTAATTTATTGGTTGCCAACACAATATATAAATTTTGAAAAATAATCATACTCCAAACAAAATATAATTATAACCTATTTGAAACCAATTTATTATTAAAACAAATAGAATTTACAATTAATAAAATAGTACAACACTACAATAAAAATAGCTTTTCACATTTAATCTATGCTTAAATATAATTAAATTAGTATTTTATTTATTTGGAATCAGAATTTTAAAAGCAAGTTTTTTGAGTCACAGAATTTTTTCATTCATTTTATTTTTAGTAAATCCGTATTTTGTCTGGAACAAATTATTTTAAAATTCTATAATTAAACGTAAATAATGTTGACAGTATTTTAAACGGCAATCTTTTGAAGATAAATTTGCTTAATATTTTTTAAACTTAAAAATTCAAATATTATTTATTTCAAATAATCCTTTCTCATTTTATGACATTAGCAAACGATTTCGAAATAATTTCAAAAATTATTTATTTCTTAAAAAAACTTTTATTGAAAAAAATTGTTTGGAAGTAGAAAAAATGAAAAAAAGGAATGAAATTTTGTTCCACAGTTTAGTGCAGTAAAATAAATAATTATTTTTTTCAATTATATTTTTATTCAATTATATATTTATATTAAAGAAAATGCATCAAATTCATATAGAAGGATGAAAGAAATTATTCAAAAATATATATTTACTTTTTGTCTTAAATTTAAATCTTTAAGATTAAAACAATCTATAAGGAATTACACAGAATAATTTAATTTAATCGAAGTTTCTTTCCAATTAAAAATATTGTTTTAAAATTGGGTGAATTTTCTTTTCTTTTTCTTTTTTTGTTATTTGATTGTCGTTTCTGTATTTCAAAATCGTTTGCTGCAGTTACATTTTAACGAACAGAGAACAAATGAATAATTTTTTAGCGAGATCTTGATGTTTACATAATGGATTCATTATCGAACTAAGAACATATTTTAATGGAATAAAAACAAGTTACAACATAAGGAAAATGAGCGTTGTAGATACAAATTATATAATTTTATATAATAATAATCCAGATGTTGCCACTGAACAAATAAACCGATGAAAAAGGTAATATTTTCTCAAGAGCAAGAGCTCTTAAAATGTGTAGGTGAAAGCAGAAGTTGGAAAAAAAAAAAAAAGAAATAAGAAATATAAATTCCTTTTAAACTTATAAAGGATTTCTAGAACCTGATTTTTAGAGACGTCACAGCAAAACATGAAGTTTGATAGCAAATGAAAGGCGCATTTGTCAAGTGACTGCAAAATCGTAGAAATTACTAATTTCGTATTGTTGAGAATTATGTTAGGTTTTAGATGAGAGGAGCAATTAAATTGCCATATCAGAACTGATCAAATATATTGTTAAGAACCTGTGGTTTTGTTTTCCCGCTCTAATAATGTCATTGTAAGGAAGACAGATTTACAATAATCTGCATTGAATAGCGCCTAGGTGTGAAATCAGAGGTCTCAGGGGTTGGCGACAAAATGGAAAGTACCCGAAACAACGAGAATTTTCCCTATCCGTCCATTAGGAGCCGTGATACATCCAGAATGATCCTGATTGGTCCAAAAGGCTTTTATCCCTGCCTTCCATCACTATATAAGGCAGTCAGTTGAAGAAGCCAAAGCTGAACGGTCTGGTGTTCAACGAAAAAGGGAAGCTTAACGGTTAGTGCAATCGAGATGACAAGAAGCGCGGCGGTAGAGAATCAAGCCGAAGTGCGGCGGAATTGAATTGACAAGATTTGAACTGAGAGTTCTTGGAAGCTAAACGAAGCGTGGCGGTGGTCAACCGAGTAGACCTGAACTGAAATGTCTGGAAGAAGAGTCTGAAGCCTGTGTCGTAGCCCGTTGTGTCGTCGATGGGAAAGGAGCTGTCCTGAACTGAGGAGTAGTCCCGTCGTGCGAAGTAGTGAGTCGGCAGCGAAGGCAAGGAGAGACAGAGTAATCGTTTCAACCTGCTCGGGAGAGACCTACGTGGTGTAAAGAGAATCCCTTAAAGATTCCCTCTCCTGCCTGAAACCTGTCTGGCCGCTCTGTGAGCTATGGACGTTGCCACTACGGAATTTTGGCCTGTGGACTACTGTTACTATTGTGGGACAATATCTGCAGTAGAGTACTACTGTCTGCTGTCCTGTGTGTTCGTCTCGGCTGTATACAGTTGTCTCCTGTACATAGTTGTGTAAATATCTGTCGTCTTTGTGCTGTCCTGTCATTGTCCTGTAAATAAACGCCGTCTGTGTTGTGTCTTCTTCAAAAGGACTGATCAGTGTGCGTGCTCATCATCTCTTCTCACACCCTACACACCCACTATACGCGTTAAAAGACCCAACGGAGTAGGATAGGAAAATCCGTAACAGTATATTTCTGCTATTCTGTTTGATCAACGTAATTGTAACTTTTGAGCATTTACTGCAAATGACATTGTGGAGAGTCTCATTATAATTTTGTGACATGCGCCAAATACATCGCCCTAATAGCTCATTTGATGAAAGTCTGATAAACTGGCAATATTTTTACCAAATGATCTTCATTTACAGATGTTTGAAGGTAAAAAGTGGGATTGGCAACATTGTTTACTCTCCTGTCATGCATCAAAAATTCTTCAATAACGTAATCTATACTTATAATAAAGCTCAATGTGTGTGTGTGTGTGTGTGTGTGTGTTGGCGCTCTACAGGCCAGACCGTTGGACCTACAGCTACCAAATTTGGTGCATGTATACCTTGGAGGTTTGGAATGTGCACCTCGGAGCCCTTTTTTTGAATTTTTAATTAGAATTTGAATTAATTAAAATTTAAGCGAAATTTCGACGTTTTTCCGCTATAACTTCCGAAAATATAATTGCACAAACATGATTTTTATATCAATTTAAAAATAAAAAAATTAGCTTTTTAACGGTATCAGTTTTTTTAATTTATAAAGTAAGCTTCTATTTTTAATGAATTTTTAAAGAAATATTTTAACCATGTTTTTATCACGTGACTGGATAAAATAAAAGAATGCCGGAATTACGAATAAAAAAAACTATCATCGCAAATCAAATCTAAAGAAATACAACTTTCAGCACGTGACTGGATAAAATAACATAAATATAAAATGTGATATCTTCTAAAAAAGTAAATGCAAGGTAAAGGATTCTAAGAAATCGTTTGCAATATCTATATCATTAATTCCATAAATTATCTTTATTTACAGTAAACCTGATTGAATTTAGACAGGATATGCATTGAAATCTCGACTTAATGGCATATTTCTATAATCGTTTGCAATATCTGTATCATTAATTCAATAATTTTTGCCCTTTTTCGCTTTCTTTAAAAAAACATTTTTAACATTTTGGCAATATCACCAAAAAAAACATTTTTAATATTTTGGAAGCATAATAGATAAATTATTAGAGCATTAAACTCAAAAAGTTTTTCCGAATAAAGTTATCGACTCTTTAACTACTAATAACAGAATCTTTTAACTTAAACTATATCTTAAATTTTGGCTAAAAAATATATGATTTAATTGGAAATTTTAGAACGCATTACTCATGGCGAACCAGCTGGTCGCCAAAGGCGGCTAGTGAAAAATAAAGCTAAGGCTCTAAAATTTTGCAGGCACATTTAGAATGACTCAATTTATCATATGAGTCATTCAAATGTTTTCGATGTTTTCAAGATTTTTAGAGTCTTTAAATCTAAACAGTTTTTACTTGAATCAATTGATCGATTAGTACTATAATACATATTCTTGATAAAATTCGCATAAACTTTACCGATATTTCAATTTTCTTTAAAATGTATTCTAATATAAAATATAAAAATAAAAATTACAACAAGCTAATATTTTACGTTTTTAAATTCAAAGACATAATTCTTTCTACATTATTTTCAACGCATAATTTAAAATTCTATGAAATTCATCTTCATGAATTACTTATATATGAACAAAAGAAAATTCTTCTCCCAAAAGCCATTTTATCCAGTCAAAATTTATGAGTTCCCATTTGGCAACACAGACAGGAAAAAAAGAAAATAAGAAAAAGAGTTCTTTCATATTAAAACTCAGCTTACAAGTTTCGATGGGAAGATAAATAGCGGCAGCTTAAAACAGAAATTCTACTCCAGGAAAAATACCAAACAATGGCGAATAATCTCTTCTTCTTTTCTTCTTTTTTTTTTACTATTATTGCACTTTATATTTTTTGAGCTCTTCTTTTTTTCTTTTTTTTTTCTTTTCCGAGCTCTTTGACAGGTGAGTGTTATCTCATGAAAAATTGAGATTTTTCCAGAGCTGTAAGAAAATTTCTGTAAAGAAAGCTGCAGACGATATATTTCTGGCTCTTTTTTTTCGAATGTGTATTTATGGTAAAAATCGAAACTCTTGAACAGTTTTGACTTTCGAATTTATAGCACACGCTCAATTTAAACAAAATGCCAACTTTTATAACCATTTGTCATTTTTTTTCTCCTTTGTCCGATTCCTAGGCCTATTTATTTTATCTCTGGAATATTTTTTATCGAAAAAAAGCAGTAATATGACTGCATCATTATTCAGTTTTCAACAACCATCTTTCTATTGATTTAACCTACATTTCAGCACTTTGCTTTAAATGTATAACTAAAAGCAGTTGTTGTAGTTGAGAAAAAATAAAGTTTTGATTGAATATCTTGC
This sequence comes from Argiope trifasciata, assembly GCA_026543055.1. Lineage (NCBI taxonomy): Eukaryota > Metazoa > Arthropoda > Arachnida > Araneae > Araneidae > Argiope > Argiope trifasciata. The sequence continues at coordinate 29,854 of JAPMOQ010008595.1, read as the reverse complement.
ACATTTATGAAAGACAATATGTTGGCAGTTTTATTTCTGTTAATAATACAGTAGAAATCCAGCTTCCAACAACCATCTTTCTATTGATTTAACCTACATTTTAAGTTTTTTAAGTGCCTTGCTTTAAATGTAAAACTAAAAGCAGTTGTTGAAGTTGTGAAAAAATAAAGTTTTTACTGACTATCTTGTGCATTTATGAAAGGCATTGGGGCATTTTTATTTCTGTTAATAATAAAATAAGATTATAAGTCTGTTGGTGCTGTACATTTCAAGTCATTTTGCCTAGAACTACCAGATTTCATACTGTAACGTCTCGATCTGGTGCGATCAAATAAAGGGTAACGTTTTAATTAAATTACTTTATTTACAGAAAAAATTCTTTTTATCATCTAGGTTAAGTAAAAGGCTTAACGTACAACACCACAAGAATAGTTCCTCGAAATATTTCGGAGAAACTCACGAGAACAGCTAACCGACCGTCAAAGTCTCACGCTGCTACCGGGGTTAGCTCCAGGAATCCAACGAATTCTTCGGGTGGGATCTTCTCTCGGACGCTCGGCTTTCACCGATTTCTCGACCTCTTCACCAAAAAAAACTCATCCTTATCTCTCGTCTTTCAACACCGCCTCTCATCCACATTGCAGCATTTAGGCTGCCGATTCTTCAATCGTCATTCAGCAAAAACTTCACTGATCTACAGGAACGTTCACAACGGGAAACAAAGCAGGATGCACATCTGTGTCGCAAACGCGATTATAGCGCGGATGGTCCTTTATCTGGACTCACTCTAAAGGGCCAGGTGTCTATTCTTAGAAAGAGGGTTCTCCACCTGTCCATCTGTGAGCAATTACACTACCATAAAACGTCGCCCTTGAAGAGAACAGTCTGGAAATGGCAATTTCCAGAAAAGTAAGTTCCTTGGCGTGTGAAAAAGTAACCACAATGGTCAGGCCGGGGAGAAGCTGAATCATTACAATACAGTTATTATTTACAACGATAAAAGAAAAGATAAAAAGTGTTAAAATTAATAAGTCGATAGAATAATTAATTAATTATAATTGGATTAAGGCCCATATTGGGATATATGGTAATGAAAAGGCGGATCACTATGCGAAGCTGGCGACACAGAAAGAGAATATTGATCTTATTGTCCCCAAATCAAGTGCTGTTTTAAAAGGGGAACTGAGAGAAGAAATAAAACTACAATGGTTTGACAGATGGTATGTGTCCAGAAAAAGGAAGAGTAACTTCCGACTTTATTCCTAATCCGGAAATTAAAATAAGAAGATACCATCCACTTATAATCGAAATAATATCTGGACATGGGAGATTGCCTGCATATTTTCAAAGATTTGGGAGAATGCAAGAAAATAAATGTATTTGTGAAGAAGTGAGTACGGTTTACCACTATTTAATGGAATGTATGTAGGTCTCAGATTTAAGGAAGTACCTGAAGATTGTCAATAATGATTGAAGTACAGTACTGATGGTACCACGTAATCTCAAAAACCTGAAGGATACGATGTTAAAGATTGATAGTTTCATTCCAACTGTTTGAGAGTGTGCAGATGGGGAGATAGATAGCTATTGACTACCCCGAAAGGAATGTTAGTTTGACAATCGTTCAATGTAAGGCTGGACAATACTTATTCAGCAGTCGACCACAACAAATCCTGTCCATACTGCTACGTTCAGTGGTGGCGGGGTGGTCGGCTGTATTTAAGAAGAAGTCATTATTTACAGAATGGGAGGTAATTTATATACAAATTTAGCTATTAAAATCTTAACCAGAATTTTAATCATTTCAATTTTAAGATTGCTATAACGAATATTTGTTTTGTTTCATCAATTATTTAATAGCATGAATTTCTCAAAATGTTGAAAGATAGGAAATTAAGATTCTGATTATTCTCAACGCAGCTATACGTGAAGAATCTGAGAGTTAAGTTGCATTCTTCCGCAAGACAACATGCAGTTAGAAGACAGATTATTCGAAATGGTAAGCTTGTAATGGAATTATGATGTGAAAAGACTTGCTTTTATCCATTCAGAATGTTCTACGTTTATTGCGAAAACTATGATATAAAAAATCATAAAACCAAAAGAATATTTCTGAAAATCCTAGGCAATAATTTTGAGGGGAGTTTAATAGGTTCAATAATGGATAAAATTGTTTTATTTGATTGGAAGTTGCGAATTCGAGGTAAGAAAACACTGATGAGAAACATACCAAAAGCGCTTGCAGTAAATAGCAGTATATAAGTCGCAAATCAAGAATAAACAACTGCAACAGCAGGAAAAATGCTGGGATAGAATTCGCTGAACTATTCGCTTGAACTGAACTCATTTGCGTTGTCCATATTGATGCCCATCCTTTCTCGACCTTTTATAGTTCATGTATAAAGGAAAGGGATATTCTAGAAAATTACTGCATTTTACCTTAATTCCGCACTTGCGAGATCTTTTGATTTTAACGCCAAAACCTATTCGTTTATTTGGCATTCATTCAACATCTAACAGAACCTATTGTAATATTCCCAGCTCAATAAGCTTGAACAGGAAGCTTATTAAGCTCGAAAATAACAATATAAATTTGTAACAGTACTTTTATTTGCGTTCATAAGTTGTTGGTTGGCATTGATAAGTGAAAGCAACATTTATAATAAATGCGAAATAAAACGTTAGCATTAATAAATAAATGCGACTTAAATAATAAATTCCAAATAAAAGGTTGACATAAATAAATAAATACGGCAGTAATAATGTATGCAACATAAAAGGTTAGCATTAATAAATAAATACGACATTGTATAATAAATGTGTAAAAAAGGTTAGCATTAAAAAATAAATACGACATTGTTTACTAAATGCGAAAAAAAGGTTGATATTAATAAATAAATGCTAAATAAAAGGTTGCCATTATTAATAAATGGAAAATAAAAGGTTGGTATTTATAATAAATGAAAATAAAAAGTTCACATTAATAATAAATGTGAAATAAAAGGTCGCCATCAATAATAAATGAAAATAGAAGGTTAATTAATAAATGCAACATTATATAATGAACGCGAAATAAACAGCTGATATTAATAAATAAATGCGGCATTAATGATAAGCAGAAAAAAAGTTTATATTAATAAATATATGCGGCGTTTTATAATAAATGCGAAAAAAGGATGAAATTAATAATAAATGGAAAATAAAAAATTGACATTAATAAATAAATGCGAAATAAAATATTGACATTAATAAATAAATAATTTGATGGATAAAATTTCGATGCATAATTAATCTTAATTGGTGATATTAATAATCAATTTTCAGAAATAAGACGAGATAGGAGCTACAATATAAAAAGATGTATTGTTTTGAAGTTGCAGTCACAACAATGTTATTCACAGAAAGCTTACAAAGCGCCGTAAAATTCATTTCTTTTATTTTTGTCAACATCTGAATCGGGAAATATTTATCTACAAGTCCCAAAACACTGTATCACCCATTTTTGCATTTACGTCTTTATTTCTAAACGTCCCGCAACCTCAACAACACCTTTGCACAAAAATCGGCCCCATATTTCCGAAACGTCACCCACTCGTGAACGGCTTCACATCTTTCTCATCCGTGTTTATTGTTTCACGTCTTTCCTATTTCGCAATTTCTTCCAATTCGAATTCTTTCGCAGATATTCGAATTCCGATGCAGCTGCTCCACTCTTCAACTCGACATTCCGATCACGTCACACCTTTCCGAGGACATATATTTCTCTCTTTCCTGTGAGAGACGGCGGAATAAAATAGTTCGGTATGCATGCGCGAATCTTTTCCAATTCCGAATTTTCGAATGTCGCGAGAAGATTTCGAATAGCTTATTTTTTTCGATGTTGGGATGTAGTAACCACTTGCTAGGATCGGAAGAGGGATTCTTGCAGTACACTTCGGATGTGAATTATGTGAAGCATGATGATGTGAGTGTTGGAATTTTATCGTTTCTTGGAGTTTTTCGAAAATATCGTTCGAGATTTGTCATGATTTTTTCAGCATATTCTCGATATTTGGAAGTCAAAACTAATATTCATAAATACTAGCTATTCCCCGCAACTCTGTTCGCGTGGAAAGTTTGATGTATATATATACTAAAAACTATCAAATAATGACAAAAAAAAAATGTAACCTAATCAAAAATAAGATACATTTAAAAGTAAAAGCATATACGAAAAATCTCTAACATAAATACAATTTTATAACAAAAACACACAGCTACGTAAAAACAATTTATCTACATTGTATACCTAAAATAAAACAAAACAGCAAATCAAGTCCGATCAAATCCATTTTATTTATTGATAGGAATTGAGATAGTTACAACAGTATCATACACATAATTTTTAAAGTTTTAATTTAAATGAAAACACTGTTGTCAACAATCACGAGTAAACTTTCAACGCCAGTTGGCGTACTCGTATGTCTGACTTTCCTACGCCAGTTGGGGTAATGCAATGCAGATTGGAAATATTTTATTTCCTTTATTATGTTTTCTTTTCATTTAAAAGTACTTCGGAATGAATCCGAAAGATCGATTCATTAACATTTGGTTTTAAATACATCAGACACTAAAAATAAATAGAATCGTTTGAAATAACCAGTCGAAATTATGCTAAGCCTAACCCGAATTCTGTTGAGAAAAAAAAATCTGGAGACTAATTTATGTTTGTCGGGATTTGGCCTTAGCTTTCTGGCTCAAAAGTTAGTTTTTAATGAATAAAAAAATGAACCACTCAATGAACCGCAATAAAAAGTAGCCTTTTCCTGACTCTAACCTATCTCTGTGCTAAATTTACTCCATTTCCGTTAAGTCGTTCTGGCGTGTTTGGGTAGTAAACATCCAAACTTTAATTTTTATCATATTAGTATAGATGATGTAAGAATAGATGATTTATAGGTGCGAATGCAGTCTTGAATTTTTGTTTTATATTTTCTTGAATATGAAGTAAATGAAAATATAGGTATCGTTAAAAAATTCAAACTCGAGATTTTGAAGAATCTCCACGTTTTTGTACTCTCTGAGTTAGAAAAACATACTTTCGGAAAATATCCGCCTGCCAGTTACTAAGACAACTCGAAAAAACTATGAAACAGACGGTTAAAATTTGTCTAGAGTGTTTTTATACCAGATCTTATCTTAATCTTATACAAAATTTCTCCTTGATCGCATAATTGATTTAGAGAGGTTAGATATTCTGTGACTATTGATTCTGAATGTATGCAAAGAATACAAAAATGCTCTTATCTTTATTATACTACGAAGCATAAAATTATAAAATTTTGACCATGAAAATAAAATTCTGAGTGCTGGTGATATTTACAGCTTTGTTCAAAAACAATTAGATGAATATTTAGCGTTAGAAAATATATTTATTGAAGAATATGTGAGAAATGTTTGGGAAGAAATGTTTTTTTTTATAGTTGGGAATTAAAATCTTGTTTGTTTTTGGTAATATAATTCTGTTTCACTTATTAGGAATTTAAAAAAATAACATTTTATTTTTATTCATTAGTTCTCTAGAGTTATGGGTAAAATTTTATATCGTTTTCTGTTTATAGTAGAATTATTTGCCTTCATAAATATTTTAAAATTAAGCGCAGGGTAATTAAAACGCTGCAGAAGTGGTCTCCCTGAAACTTTCTCGCATATTCTCTAATCATTTTTTAATACCCGCTTCCGGCATAATATTGCGTTGGAAACCAAATATCTTACATGATACTGATAAAAAATAATTAAATATTCTCGATATCCCAGTATTTTTACTTGATCTAGAATGCAAATATGTATTTTGAACAGCTTTTTGGCAACCACATGAAACTAAAATTATACGCGAAACAGGTAATTGCTTTTATATACTTGTAGAAGTACAGATCAACAAACGGTTGAATGGTTTTATTATATTTAAAAATTGATAAATAACTATATTCCATTTGTTATGTAACAAAATAATGTTTAGTTGATTTTATTTACATTGCCCCCTTTGCGTTTTGCAGTTATCGAATTCTGTCGTCTTCGAACAACTGAGCAGGCTTCCTGTGAACAAATTTCATCTTAAAATTTGACAGAAATCTACAAACAGTCTGGAGTCTGTATACCAAAATTCAACCGTCTAGCTAAAGCATTTCAGAATTATCGAGTATAAAAACAGATTCAAAAGTCAAAATTTTGAGTTCGAACTTTTTGATAATTACAATATTTTATTTCTCTATACTTTGTACGTATACTATTTGTATACTTTGTATATATACTATTCTTTTTCTATACTATATATTTTTCTATA
>JAPMOQ010008595.1:10238-23132 GCA_026543055.1 Argiope trifasciata | reverse complement strand
ATATATATATATAACTGGATGTTCTTTCAGAATGACAAGAAACTATTATTATATCTCGAAACTATCTTGAAAGAAACTATTTATTATATCGCGTGACTCCTTTAACTTCGTTCAGAATTTTCAAATTTAATTTTAGAAAATGGGATTAAAATACCATCTTTAAAAATTGATTAAACACAGAAAACATTTATACCATAAAATTGTTAATATAGTTGAAAAGATTATTTTTGAAAATTAATATGAGGTTTATTTGTTTGTACTACAATGTTTTTGATGGTCACTGTGAAAAACGCTACATTTTAATTAAAATTTAAAACCTCCAATGTTGATCCCCCCAAAACTTTATCGCATAATCTGTAATAAAGTTGTTACCTGTGAGAATGACTTGCCTGACATTTACGTACTATAGCTACAAAATATTAACCTTTAACTTCGATTTATCATTTCTACAGAATCTATTGTCTCCACAACGAGTTATTTGGAGATTAATCTTTGGTAAATAGATACCGTTAAGGTACAAATTTTTTAATTTTTTAAGATAATTATCTATCTCTACAACCATCCAGTAAATGTAAGCAATAAGATGACCCAGTTTCATCGCAATCGGATGAACGGTTTAGGAAGGCATAAGAGACATACAGACAAACATTCATTTTTATTTATAGAGATTAAACATGTATTCTAAATTGCAATCTAATGTAATGACAAATAGATTTAATCACATACAGGCTGATTTCTTTCAAAATTTGTTGGAAATCTACAATTTCACAAATTAAAATTTAAAAAAAAATATTTCTAACTACTAATAATAATTTAGTAAAAAGAATTTCATCTTTATTGCCATTAATAATATTTTACGCAATTTCTAAAAATAAATTTTCGTTTTAAAATTTAATCATTCGCATAAATAAGTGTGGCAATAATAATAAAGGAGCACATTTATTTGACAAATAATTGAAATATATTCTAAGTTAAAGTTTCTTTCATCGATATCAATTAAAACGTCAAGAAATTAAACATGAAATTTATATTTAATTGAAAAATCAATCATGAAACCAGACACATTTGGACTGAACCCAAAGAACTAAAGAAATAAGTACCAAAACAATAAAAAAAAATAACGAATCCATTTGAAGCCTTAACAAGGTTTCCCTTTCATCCTTTCACTTCGGTGTTGCCACAATTACGAAACAAATAAAACACCCGAAGACCAAAATTAAAAAAAGAGAAAAACCAGAACAATTAAAACTCCAATAAAATCTCGCTTTAATTTCCACTCCGAATTCACGAAACAACAACAAAGAAAAAGTTCTCCATCGGCGGCTACAGTTAAAGCGCGAGCTGTCAAATATCGGCTGCTACTTGCCAAGCCCGCGGAAAAGATATTAAAATTCTTTTCTGCGCCACTTCACTTCGCTTCCGATAGTGGAATGGAGTCGTTAGCGCTAAATGTAGCTCGTTTCTTTTTAAGGCCTGTCAAGAGGACATAATGAAAGTTTTCGATGGTGGTAATAAAGTTTCCAGAAAACTTTTCCAGCAGGTGGCAATGTCAATTGGCAGCTTCTGAAGCGCTTAACGGTGTTTTAAGTGTTTTGGAAGCTTCGAAGTTGTTCGCTTTCACTGAGCAAAAGAGTTCGATTCAGTTTTCGAAATTAAAGTAACTAATCTTCACTGGGCAAGAAGTTTAAGATTTTAGAATTTAATTATCGTATTTATCGATCATTAGTTATAAAAGATTTATAGATTAATGTACGTTTTGAAAATAATGCATAATTCTTTAGTTATTTTAAATAAATGATTAATATCATAAATTGCAATAAATAATTAAGCCTGTCATCTGCATATAGAATTTGAAGGTTCCAGGTGGAAAATTAAATTTATAAAAACAAAAATGAAATCTATTCAAGCAAATTTCAAGTTATCATGAGGGAGCAGTATTATTTTTAAGTCATTATTTGTCTTAGTTAATTTCTGTCATTAACCGGTTTGAAACAATCAGTCATTTGAAACAAATTTCATCACTAGACTTCTATCTCTCAGGTTAATGACTTAAATTAATTAAGACTATTCGTTACATTTGGAAATCAAGGAACTTTTAATTTGGAAATGGCTCAACAAACGAAGCTTTTTGGCGTTCTTTGTGTTCCGACCAAGGTTGGATTTCCTTCTTTTGGGTATAATGAGATTTGAATCGATGTTTAAAATAAATTAAACAAAGAAATGTATTGTATATGCATACAACAGCGCTTGGTATTTGCCTATGCGCAATTTGAAGTAAGACAATTCGTATGAATTTAGAGGCTGAATCACTTGAAAGTCAAGTTTTGACTTTAGTTGGCGATAAATCGCCAAATGTAGCAACTGTCTGCATTATTTTCTCATAAATCTAAAAGCAAAAAATGGATGCTTTAAAAGCAATAAATCGCCCGTTTGTTGTCTATTTGCATTTTGAAATTTCAAAAAATCATTTAAAAACAAGATCATGCTCTCTCACTTGATAAATGAAATCGTATATAGAGAAATTTCAATACGCAGAAATAAACGTTGAAAGGTTTTCATTATTTAATACATAAATTAGTTTTAAAATGTATTATTAAAATTGAATCAAATGTATAAATTGCACGGTCAATTCTTTTTTAACAAAACTGAAAAATAAGAATTCATTTCGTAAATTTGCCGATGGTAGATTCAAATAGAATTTATTCTTACATTCAGAATTAGCAGGAGTGATTTCTCGAAACATTTCTAGGACATATCCAATTAAAATTATCATCCCCCCTCCTTCTTATAAAAATTTTTGAACCTTACGTAAAGCTATGAACTCTACAAAAAGTATGAATTTGAATTTCTTAAAGTCGAACATTAACGCTTGTATTTTGTAATATCATTAAAAAAAACTCTTTCTCTGGACCAATTGAAAATAAAATTTAACAAATACTTACAACTGTAAGTGACAAACTCCTGTATTGAATCTTATTACTTTCACATCCTACTTTTTAGCTAGCGTATTCACAAATATGCAAATCTTCAAAACATCGATTAGCGCGTTATCGTCATCAATTATTGTGGCACAAGTAAAAGTGACACAAAGGGAACGAAATTAATTTTCCCCCATCTTATTTATCATATTTTGATCGAGAAAATATAGTTTAGAGCAGTGCTCCGCAACCGGTGTGCCGCGGCACACTGGTGTGATATGATCCAGATACAGGTGTGCCGCGGTCTAATACATTGCATTTGACATTTTACAATTTTTCATCATGTGTTTGTGGTGACATCTTAATAAGCCAGTAACTACCACTAAACATTGGTGGCCATTTTTGTATAGTGGATAAGTTACTGGCTTTCAAATCCGAACATCGCAGATTCGATCCTTGGCGGAATTCAACCTACGTATTGGCACAATTCCGCCAACACGTACGCCAAATTGATGACCTCGGACGTGATGAATTTTCAACAGCTCACTTGACGCACCAACGCAAAGTCGTCAGACTCACTTGATGCAGCAACACAAAGTCGTCAGACTCACTTGACGCACCAACGCAAAGTCGTCAGACTCACTTGACGCACCAACGCAAAGCCGTCAGACTCACTTGACGCACCAACGCAAAGCCGTCAGACTCACTTGACGCAGCAGCAACGCTCATATACTAGCCATAATGCTTGGCGCAATAAAATCGTTCGTCTCTCAACCGAGCAAACTGGTAGGGGAGTATTGTGGTGACATCTTAATAAGCCAGTAACTACCCCTAAACATTGGTGGCCATTTTTGTATAGTGGATAAGTTACTGGCTTTCAAACCCGAACATCGCAGGTTCGATCCTTGGCGGAATTCAACCTACGTATTGGCACAATTCCGCCAACACATACGCCAAATGTTTAATACACAATGACAGCTTTTTTTTCCATAATAATGTCTATTTTTCTAAATATACTATAGAATAATTATTACGTGGTCATGCTTAAAAGATCTTGTCCAAGAACTTCGGGTCGCGGTGTCAAATATTGAGCCGAATATAAAACTTTTGTGTTCATTGAAACAAGCGCAGGTATCACATTATTAATTATTATGATTGCGTAGAAATAAATATGTTATGATTTTATGTATGTATACTTTTCAAATAAAAAACAAACATTTATTGTCAAATTTGTGTATCAATGAATACCCATATACTTTAGCTTTTGGTGTGCCGCGGAATTATAGAAAGAAATAAGGTGCGTCGTAGGTGAGAAAAAGTTGCGGAGCACTGGTTTAGAGTGGTCTATGTTATTAAGATCCTCATAAGGATTTCTGCAGGTGACAATCTCAAAGCAGGGGAAACGTAGGGATCTTTTTATAATTAGACGGAAATAGATGGAAAAGAATAAGAGTTCAATATTCGTTGATGAATATAGCAAAAGTTCAAGAAATTTAAAAATGGTAAGAGCTATTAAATAGATGGTTATAGTCCAAATTCTCGGCTTAAATTTTTATAGCACTCTTTACTGGTTATAAATAAACAGTTGCACCTAATGCTGCAAATAAGAACGAATGTTCCTAGAATTGAATGATTTTTCTTCAACATCGTAAAGAAATTTTTTATTAATCTCATATTTTTATCAAAAACAAATTAATGACAATCGCAAAAGGGTGCTTTTAAAATTTATGCACCAGGAGGAATAAGATAGAAGAGATAAATATTCGTTGTATCAATTATGAACATGGCAAAAGAGATTTTAACATCGTATGAGCTATTGAGGTATCCGACTACGCTCGAAGGAACATTTTTGAAAAGTTGTTTTTATTAACTATTTAAAATTACAGTTTTTAGTACAGGCAATCATAATACAAAATACTAAAAATACAACAAAATTATTTGAAAATATAATATATTTTAAGAAACAGGAAAATTTGTAATAAATTTTATTGAAATTAAACTAAATAGGTTACCCTTCCGCATAAAACTGTAACGCAGCAATCCCATTTTTCTTTGTACACAAGTTATAAAATGTAAGGATGAATGAAATGAACCAAAATCTAAAAAACATGTTGAAATGCAAAGAAGTTATGGATGAAAATATATGTATATATACATTTTTTTCCATAAATTCTTAATTTTCCTTCAAACACCTATATAACAAAAAGTATTGTACCAACAATAAAACTTTTGGTTCATTTAATTTCCCATATCACTTAAAATATACGCTGAATTGTTTATGTAAATACGTCTATTAGTTTTTGAATTATCATATTAACAGTGGAGAATTTTTATGAAGATTGTAGTTTTGCGAAAATTGAATTGAAAGATAAATTTTAGCTGAAAAATATGTGACCTTGGATGGTAGTTCAGGTCTTCCTATTCTTAAAAATGATAAACTGTTTTGGATAATGAAAAGCCTGAACTACAAGAAATAACAATCAAAAAATAATTCGGCAGTGTGTTCGATGACCAGAATTTTTAACGTAGTCGGAAAGCTTAATAATAGTCCGAAGTCGGATACCTTAATAATAGTAATAGCCCGAATTCTAGGCTTAGATTTTTATGGTACGTGATATGGATTATAAATAAACAGTTCTACCTGACGCTGCAAATAAGAAAGAACGAACCTTGACTAGAACGATCTCCTCTCCCCCCACCCTCACCTACAAATAGTACGGAGGACTAAGACGGGAAAAAAGGCATAAAGCGCTTCTAAAGCAGCATATTTTTTTCCTGTGTCAGTAAAAAAGAAAAAGGCAATTGCTTATAGGAAAAAACTGTGTTGCGTCGAGAGCGGCCAATCACATTTCGTCCAGTCAGCAATCAATTTTCTTCATTTTTATTTCTTTCTTTTTGAGTTTTGGGAATGGCAATCATTGCGAGAATGTATCCAATATCGGGGAAGAACGCATTCGATATGTACGCGGAAAACCTAGTTTTAGTACTACCTGCAGTTCAAATTGGGTTCTGGACTCAATTTCCCACGTTGGAAATTTCTAAAATATACTTCTTTTTTTGATAGATATTTCGCTGAGTTTGTAAATTCAGCATGCGAAATTATTCTATTTCGTTGCCGGTGGTCGTTCCAATCGAATATTTGAGCAAATGCAACCACCCTCCCAAAGGAATATAGCTAAAATTAGCCCAGTTATTTAGACGACTTTAAAGAAATGAGGTAAGGGGGGAAAAGCGCCGATTCTCTACGAATTAAAACAATGAAAAAAAGTTGACACTCATTAATTTGTTCAAACAATCTATGTACAGTAAAAGCTCTTTATTCGCGGGAGATATTTCCCATAAATATGCTGCGAATACAGAAACCGTGAATACGGAATGGTCATTTATATGGGATTATAGAGGATACGTTCCTAAGTGACTAAATTTAAAAAAACATATGTATGTATATAACAAATATATAATAAATTATTATTTCCTGTCTATTTATTTTTCTTATTCATGTTTCCGGTGGATTATTGTATTCAATTGAGTCGTCCATTCTGTATTCGTATAATTTGCTCCAGTCTTTAATCGTTACATTAAAATGGATAAAATAGTCTTTGAGATCTGCTTTCTTTGTGTCCGATTCAAATGAATCTTCGGAATGAGGTGACTAAATTTTCATTTCTTAATCGTTAGTTCTACCTTATTTCTCAGTCGTTAATTCTACAAATATACTTTATTCATTGAATAATAAGGTTGCTTTCATTCTGTTTGTTTATATTCTCAAAAACACTGATCTCGACGAAGGCGGCTTATGTCAAAGTCCTCGGCGATATCATTTAACAACATACTTTAGGCAAAGTTGTAGTAAGACCTATTTTACTTTTTTTATGAGTCCATTTGACGGCATTTACAAAGGATATTGGGTTGGATACCTATTGGAATCCTTTTATTATTATGTATGTACTTGTTAAATCCGTGAACAAAGAAATTTTTAGGAATTAGGAATTCGGTCGCATTTTTTTAATCCTCGAATAGTGGAAACGCGAATAAAAGAAGCGCGAATAAGAAGCTTTTTCTGTATAAAAATAGTTAAAACACGTGGCCTAGAAATTGCTCTAATTACTTATTGCCGAATGGCAACACTGAAATGTTAATAAATAGCGATATGAAAACAATTCTTACAGACGACATTCAAGAAATGAAGTAAAGTGGGAAAACTGCCGACTCTCCACGAACAAAAACAGTGAAAAAAAATGACCAATTTGTTCAATCTCTATATAAAAAACGTTAAAACACGTGGCACAGAAGTTATTATTTATTGCCGAATGGCAACATTGAAAGATGAATAAATCGAAATAGGAAAACATTTCTTACCGACATCAACGTTATTTAATTGTGTTTCAAAATATTATCAGAAATAATCTAGAAATAATCCTTTCTATTAAATCAGAAGAACAAAGAAAGAAATAAAGAAATAGATGCCAAACAGAAAATTCAACAGCCGCTAAAATAGGCTCAACAACCTTTAGATAAATAATCACTATCATATAACTATTCCATTTTAGTCATTTAAAAAGTCAACAAACTGGGAGAATACGCTAGTCACCAAAGACGGCTAATGTAATTTAAAGCTAATAAATCATTGGTTTCACAATAGTCCAAAGATCACAGAACTAGAAAATTGCTAAAATAATAAAGAATCATAATAAAGAAGGTTTATTCTAAAGAAACCCTTTTTACTTTACCGATATTATATAAAAATGACCCTCTTTCAGTACAAAAATAAATCATTGTAGTTATTTCGTATATTCTACTATTCTTCATTTAAAAAGAGAAGAATTTGAGAAAACTTCACACATTAATTAATATATTAAAAAACGAAACAATCGACGTTCGACGTTTACGCAGAAATCAATTAAATATTTAATTAATTACAAATTAACCAAAAATTTGTCGTTTATTCACAATGGCGACCGAAAAATATCCCAAAGACATATTTTATACCATCTTAAAATTCGAAATTTCAATTTTTCAGTCATAGTAGTTTTATTTTTGCACAATTTTTCTTTTAAAATTATGTACTATATACATAAATTTTTCTTTCAATACTTTAATCAGTATCTGAACAGATGCAGACGATTTTGAAATGAAGAAATTTATAAGCACGTCGTTGCTAGGCAACGATGAGATTTTGAACTATTCTGCATGTTTTAGTTTTTGTTGTCGTTAAATGGATTATAATGTTTTCTACAAGCAGATTTTTTTTTGATATTATTTAATGTTTTGTTGTTAGTTTTCAAGTGTAGTTATTAGTTAGTTCTAAAATTTATTTACTAAAAATAAAATTGGGGGAAATATAAAGAATTTGTGTGCTATGACATTTCAGTTTAAAACAGGCACTTAAAAAATTATTAAAATAGCGTTTGTTTAAGGACGAATTGCGATTTCTTCATATAATACTAATAATTAGCTTCTCTTTTTACGTATTCGATCATTCTTTGTCGAATACAATACACAAAGAAGTTTTATTTTCAAAGATTGTAACATATGCAAGATTTTAATGAAGTTTTGATAGAAATGAAATTAACTGCAATTTTTTTCCGACTTGTAAAAAAACATTTTATCCTAAGTAAAGCCGGTATTTCAGCTGTTATATAATAAATTAATCACGTTTGGCTAACTGTTTACTCGCCAAGTTTGTTGATTTAAACGTAAAAGTTTCATACCAATAATAAATCTTTTGATTCATTTCATTGTCCGCTATATTATATGGATTTAAAAAACACGCTGAAATTTTTATTTAAATATCGCAATTAGTTTTTGAACTATCATTTTAACGATGGAGAATTTTTATCTCTATCTATACTTATAATAAAGCTCAATATGTGTTGGTGCTCTACAGGTCAGACCGTTGGACCTACAGCTACCAAATGTGGTACATGTATACCTTGGAGGTCGGGAATGTGCATCTCGGAGCCCTTTTTTCGAATTTTTAATTAGAATTTGAATTAATTAAAATTTAAGCGAAATTTCGACGTTTTTCCGCTATAACTTCCGAAAATATTATCGCACAAACATGATTTTCATATCAATTTAAAGATAAAAAAAAAATATCTCTCTAACGGTAACAGTGTTTTAATATATAACTTAAGTTTCTATTTTTAACGAATTTTTAAAGAAATATTTTAACCATGCTTTTATCACGTGACTGGATAAAATAAAAGAATGCCGGAAGTTCGAATAAAAAATAACTATCATCGCAAAATAAATCTAAAGAAATGTATCTTTTAGCACGTGACTGGATAAAATAAAAGAAATATAAAATGTGATATTTTCTTTAAAAAAATGCAAGGCAAAGGATTCCATGATCGTTTGCAATATCTATATCATTAATTCAATAAATCCTCTTTATTTAAGATAAACCTGATAGAATTTATGTGGCATTTTATGTGGCTTGAATCCAATTATGCATTGATGAATTAATGTGTTTTAGATTTCTTCATACTTTGCACTGTCAGCCATATTTTACAAAATATTTTTATAAATATTTTAAATAAAAGTTGCTACATCAATCAGTCTTCTAAATCAATAATTAAAATTGATTTATAAAATTAAAGAATATTATTGGGAAATCGTGTTTTTTTAGAACTTTCTGTCCATCATCTTAAAGAAAATATTAATTTCAGGCCAATAAATGCCCGGAATTATTTCAAGGTTAATAAATATGTGATTTAATTGAAATTAAAAAAAAAAAAAAACGCATTACTCATGGCGAACCAGCTGGTCGCCAAAGGTGGCTAGTGAAAAATAAAGGTTTGAGTAAGTTGAGGTTAAAGACAAACTTTAGTTGAAATTTGAGATTTGCTTAAAATTCCCCTGGATGACAGGTCAGGTCTTCCTTTTCCTAGAAAAGACTGTTTTGGAAAGAGAAAAGTCTGCGCTGCAAGAAAGAGCAATAAAAAAATTCACTAATATGGTTGATTTTCCATGTTCTTAACGCATTCGTATTCTTTAAATATTCATCAGCTAATCTAATCATAAATCTATATGATTATTACCATTTATCTAACCATCGGCTTTTTTGAAATATCGATTTTACATTAACAATTTGTAAACATTGAAATATTTAAAAGGTTTTTATTAAACAACATTTAACATCTTATAACTATTGTTAACAAAATGTTAAGAACGTTTAACATTTTGTTTGAAGATAGACCGACAGATATAATACCAAAAGTCATACTCAGGAAAGTTTGAAACATGGTGTTCTTTC
This sequence comes from Argiope trifasciata, assembly GCA_026543055.1. Classification (NCBI taxonomy): domain Eukaryota; kingdom Metazoa; phylum Arthropoda; class Arachnida; order Araneae; family Araneidae; genus Argiope; species Argiope trifasciata. The sequence goes on along the minus strand of JAPMOQ010008595.1, from coordinate 12,956 downwards.
AAAATCTTGAGACAGAAACTTCTGAAGATATATGATACTTCATCTTCGTATCTATCTTACATAAAGAAGAACTTGAAGAACGAAATCTATCTTATCTAAGTTCCTTAATTCTTCTTTAAAGTAGTCTTCATTCTTTCATCCTTTTTTATTATTTTTCTTTAAATCTTTCTTTCCGTTCCTTGAAGACAGCCAAAAAGAAAGCCGTTCCAAAGACGATCGATTTCCTGGACTCCCGCTACGGACAGGATTAACACCAGGAAAGAGGACTTCCGCTTTGAAGGACGCAAACGGAAAAGACTTAATTGGTTTAGTGCGCATGCTCAGAGACGGGAATTTCGGCACAATGGCGAGATTTCAAACGTCTATTATGTTTGATGAATGTATAGCTGATTCTGACATTAGAAATTGTATTAGAATTCCAACTAAACAACTGTGAGATATTAGAAAAAAAATATAGACAGAAATAAGACTACAGTTTTCATCATAGATTATCTATTTATTTTGAAGCAAGAATATAAAAATTATTTACAACTACCAGAATTTGTCGACCAGTCGTTTCGCCAATCTTATTACTCTCACAATGGTCAGTTGAATGTTTTATGTAACTTTATTATAAATTAAATACTTTATGTAACTTTATTATAAATTATATACTTTATGTAACTTATCATTTTCAATTAAATACTTTATGTTACTTGTCATTTTCAATTAAATACTTTATGTAACTCGTCTTTTAATAGCTACTTCACTAGAATATTTTTAAGGTTCAAATTTTGACAGTCATATAATTTACTTATACATTTATAAAGTCTTAAGCCTGTAATGTACTAAATGTCTCTCTTATTACCTGTTAGCTCCCCCAAAATTCCATTATTAAATTAAAGTAAAGATGATTAAACTGCATTTATTATAAAAATATTTTATACTGAAACCATTTATCTTTTCTTAATGTCAATATTGAAAATACAGCCCATTAGCATTCCCGTCTTGCGTGTACTGCAGAATAATTTTAATAATTTATATAATATTTGAAAAATTATTCAACACAACTTCCTCATATTCCCCTATTTTATTGAATAGTGATATTCAAATATTCAAAAACCAGTTAGATTCAAAGATGGCTTAGTTGATTGAAGTTTATCTCTTTTTACTTAAAATATTAGTGTCTAAAAATATTATATATATATATATATATAAATTTATTATGATTTCAACAAAAATTAATTGTATGTCTGTCCACGACAAAGACAATTCAAAAATGCTTTCAGCACGATTGAAGAAATTTGGTATACGATCTTTTCACAACCTTTTGAAATTTCCATTAAATTTTGAACAAAATCAGTTCAGAGGAAGTCTGTCTGTCTGTCCGGATGTTCGAATATAAATCACCACAGTAACTACAAATCGAAGAGAGCTAGACCTATAAAATTTGGCATATAGTTTTGAAATCTGTATTGTTGAGATCTATCAAATTTCGAGTCGAATTTAACAAGTGGTTGGCCGTCTATCGATCTGTATTTTCATGAATATCCAAATTCGGTCACTCAAAATCGAAGTAAAATATATCCATTTTGGTATGGGATTTTGTGACAAGTGCTGTTTTGTGTCAAATCTTTGTGTTTCAGTCGATCGAAAAAAACATAAGCGAAGCATGATTTTTTTTCTTCTTTTGAGTGCTTTTAACTGCATGCCAGGAATTAATCGCCAAAAATCTCGCCAAGTATGGCACAGTAGATTCAATAAAAATGCCAAATTTCTACCAAATACCAGCTTGTCTTAGTTATTACCTGTGCAATGTAAGGAGTTCTCTTGCATGAGAAGTACGGGAGTATATGAGAGAAAGTTTTGAGGAGACTACTTCCCCTTTTTTCATGTAAAAATAATAATTCAAAACACAACGACTTCGGAAAATAAAATTTTATCTGTGTTCTTGTTATTAAATTGCAATTCTACGCCAAATTTTGATTTTAATCTGCCGAAAAATTAAATAAATAACATGCAAAATAAAAAAAAATAATTCAAATCCTACTAAGGTCAATAAAGAAAATTGTTATTTCAGTTTATTAAGTATTAAGTTATTATCAAAAAATTTATTAAGTATAAAAAAAATTTCTTGAGAAATGAACTCATATTCTTCACCTTCACGCAAAAAATACTGAAATCCTCGCATTTTACCGATTAAGTTACTGCCCGATGATTTCAGTTTTTCATTACAAACTGCTAAAACTATATTTAAGGTATTAAAAATGAATTTAATTTAAAGAATGAATTAATCAACCATAAAAGCATTAAATAACCAAAACCAATTTCTAGAATCATCAAGCATTAAATTATTTGGAAAAACCGAAATTAATTATGTCGGAATCGAAATTAAAATTTAATTCGGATTTAAACTACAAAAAGCAAACACAAATAAAAGCTAAATGTAATAAAATCTATTTATGAAACAAATCTAAATTAAAATAATATTAAAAGAAACAAAACGAAACTAATTACGAAAACGAAATTAAAAATCGGAATCGAAACTAAACATTATTTTGGATTCGAACGAGATTAAAATTTAAAAAAAAAACTGTCATTGTAACCGTAACTGTTATATATATATATAAGGAGAGAGTGGACTAACAGTAGGAATTGAAGAAAAAAAAACATTCAAGCAGCATACGAAGCTTTCTTGACTAATCTACGAAGATAAAAATGCTTTTGTGCTGAAAAAAT
>JAPMOQ010008593.1:0-12994 GCA_026543055.1 Argiope trifasciata | reverse complement strand
CACCGTTTTTCCTTTCAGGAAGAAGAAATACTACTTCCCCCTCCCTACGAAACCAACTGCACTGATTACGAAGCTTTGTGGAAAATACATAATGGTCGAGGTCCCAGATCCCAAGAAGTAAGTTCGCTTTACTGAGCTCACATGCGCATTTTCTCTCAGAAGCACTGACAACATATTCGAAATAAAAGGTGGGTTCACACGAGGCCAACTATTGCGCGCAATCGTTGCCTATCTGTTGTTGATCCTGTATTGTTTCTGCAGACGTGATGGCCTGGTGGTAAGGTTTCGGGTTCGAGACTCGATTCCACCGAATAGCCGTCGAGTGAGGGGGTCTCTTGCACGTTAAATCTGTCAGGCTAAACGTCCTCCCGCTGGTGTGACATGGTGTGGAGAGGGGGGTGCCTATTCAGGTGTCGTCCTCGTCATCTGACCGTGGTTCAAAATGACGAGGTACGTCCCGAAACAGCCCTAGTGTTGCTTCGCAAAGGGACGTTAATATAACTAAACTAAACTAAACCCTATATTGTCTCAGTATGAACAGTTGAGACAACTTCGTTGGGACAATGGCCGGCGTTTTTCTCGACGGGACAACCATTTACCATTGTCCCCGTTGTGGTCACGTGATTTTCCGGAAGTAGGCGTGATCTTCTATTGCGCGCAATAGTTAGCCCCGTGTAAACTTACCTTAACAACTGAACATTCTATCAAACAAAACTTTTACTTTATGGTTTTCAGATGTGCAAAGAACTGTGCCTCCATGACCTGTTTGAACCAAACAAGAATATATGGCTGCCATTTCATATGCTCGAATATCCTCTGCAATTGTGCTTTGGTAAATATTGTATTTTTTTTAGGGAATAATTTGTGTCCGGGTTTTTCTTTCATACTTATGCCATCTGCTTTGGCAACATTTTCCTTCCTTTTAAAAAAATATCTTGTAAGATATTTGACTTCGATTCTTATTTTGGACAGAAAATAAGAATTGAAATAAATTCTGATAAATTTATTTCGACTCTTATTTCTGTTTCTGCTTATTAATTTTAAGCTTTGTTTCATAATCTTTATGGAAGTTAACAATATACTTCTTATGATATACAACTACTCTCGAAGGAATTTTTTTGAAAAATGGGATATTTTAAAAACAATTTAAAACTATAGTTTTTAGATATGTTATTAGTTATTATACAAAATGCTATAAATACAACGAAATTATCTGAAAATATAATATATATGGAGAAATAGGAAAATTTGTAGTAACTTTTAATGAATTTTAACCAAAACAGTTAGCACTCTACAGAAAATTGCAATGAATCAGTCCTATTTTTCTTTGTACACATGTTATAGAATATAACGATGAATGAAATGAACCAAAATACAACAAAACTCTTCAGATGCAAAGAAGTTATGAATAAAAATATACGTATATATGCATTTTTTCCATTAATTTACAACTTAATTTTTCTAAATACACCTTTGATTGAGAAAGTATTTCACCAACAATAAAACTTTTGGTTTATGGCACTATTATTTGAAACACACGCTGAAATGTTTATGCAAATACCTCTGTTAGTTTTTTAGGTATTATGTTAACGGTGGAGAATTTTTATGAAAACTAAAGCTTTGAGTAAATTAAAATTAAAGAGTGGGTAGTGGCAGTAAATTTGTAAAACGAGCGAAATGTCAGTTTCAACAACAGAATTTCAATCAAATCTAATCTTCAAATTTCAGCATCTAACCTGGAGATTAAAATTCTACTTTGAAACTCAGAATCACTAAAAAATAAATACGCAATTAGAGGTGTAAAAATTATAGGAAAAATGTTAACAGTTATTACTAACATGATTGATTGAACTCAACATAAATAATTTATAGATTCGTATTATATTTAGATAAGATATTTCGTATTATATTTAGATAGGATATTTCGTATTGTATTTACATTAGAGATTTCGTATTGTATTTACATTAGAGATTTCGTATTATATTTACATTAGAGATTTCGTATTATATTAACATTAGAGATTTCGTGTCACATATAGATTAGAGATTTCGTATTATATTTTGATAAGCATCTAATGCTTAAATTTAGAAGTCATGATCACTTCATTTTAGATGAGGAATGTATGACTTCTTCTGAAGACAAAGAAATCTTGGAGCGATGCAGAATGGATTGCAAAGCCGCTTGCAGGTGAGAAAATAACGAATAATGTTCTTATATAAGTTAAATTAAATTATACAGGACATCTAAGCACTAGAACTACGAATTTCTGCTCAGAATTGCATTGCAATACTGAGTCAAAAACCACATGCACGTTCGGAAAAGATTGTAAATAACACAAGACAGAAAAATTCGTAGGGGAATATGCTGCTAATTATTCAATGCACTTCAAAAATAACACAGTCGACTACAATACACGAAAATATTTACTGAAATTATCTCCTCGAGTTGTGATGCAGGTTTCACATTTTAGGCCCATAAGAGCTCAAATATTATCTTAAATTTCGGCCTACTGATTAACAACCTTGAATTAATGATGGGTAAAATATTATCCATTGAGTTGATATTATATCTTTCTACATTAAAGATCACATTGACGTAGAAGCATAAGTTTCACATAGAAGTTGCAGAAAAACTTGCACTCAAAAGAGAAAAGAACTTGTACCTGATAGACGATCAGACAACAGTTTGTAGGGATATCTTAATAAGCCAGTAACAGCCGCTAAGCATCGGTGATCACTTTTGTCCTGCGGATGTGTTATGCGGCTGCAGAATGGGCAGTATAGCCTACTTTTGACTGTTGCGCCATTAAAATTAAGCTAACCAATCAACCAGCTGATGCAAATCGGTTGCGAAGTTCGATACTTTGGCGGAATTCCACCACCACATTGGCACAATTCCCGCCAACAATATCGCCACATTTATGACCTTGGATGATGAACACTCTCTTCGCTCGCCATAACACTTGGTGCTACCGAAACACTCTCTTTAAAGGAAATTATTTTAATCACATTTCTAAATTATACTTGAGAATACCGAACGAATATGAAACGTGTCACGAGGTACAATAAAAAGTTTCTTTCACTACCATTCTGGAAGAGCAACAGGTTTTACAATTCTGAGCGAATACACAAATCTAAGGCATAAAAATGCATATTTGATTGTTCGTGTTTTATATGCTGTCGTACCGTTCATCCTATTTCGATAAAACATTGCCAAACTATTGATTGATTGCAGTTAATACTATTTTTTTCGGCGGCAGCAACGCGCCGGGTACCAACTAGCATCTAATATAAAGAACGCCACAAGCAGAATTCAAACGTTTAAGTCGAAGGCCGAATGCTTCCATAAATACTTGTTAAATTTGATGCTTCGTTATATCAGTAATATTACTATTCAAGAAATGACACATCAAAGTGTATGACGTAATTTCTGTATCAAACATAACTTTTTATGTAAACATTTGTTTGTACAGTTTTCTATAATTTGTTTCAAATTGCTGGACGGAATTTTGCTATTGAAGTTTTACTCATTTGACGATACTCAAAAAATTTTTTCCTCAAATGTGTATTTTCGATCGCTTTATGATATGTTAATAACTTCAGAATCTAATTATCATTTAAAAGATGATTTTGCAATTTTGATTTTTTTTATTATGATTATTTATGCTACTGGTTTGAAAACACGGAAAAAATTTATTTCGAAATTCCACGTTACTGTAATAATTTATTGGAAGTTAATAAGTGGGAAAAAAAAACCCAGACAATTCTATGTGTGAAAAAAAGTGCTTTAAAATGTCGTTTTCAATAAATTTACTAAAACAGATATTTTCTTTTTTATCTATCCTTTAGAAATCTGAAGTACACCTTTACTATGCATGAAACTTTACTTGGAAATTCTAAGGTAAAAGCAATTTTTATTTCCCCCATTTTACTTGCAGCACACTTTATTAAACTATACATACATTTTTAGCATGCAAATATTTTTATCATAATTCAAAGAATTCAAATAAATAAATTCCTTATTAATATTCATGTACGATTGTGCGAACGTTAAATGTTTGAAAGAAAGATTTTTAAAAATTTAGAAACATTTATTTTCAAAAATTATTTAATTTTAACTAGTTTTTGTTATTTCGGCTTCTGCTCTACGTGACATTTCTTTGCAAATATTGGAATCGATTTTAAACTTCCCGACGAGTTATAGCCTTGAAACTTTGAACATATTTCGAAACAGGGCTGGTCATCTGGGGGTTACAAAGGGTACTAGGCACCCGGGCCCCACGACTGAGGAGAGCCCCCACCATAATTGAGAATTAAAACAGTGTTCTGAACAATAATAATGTGACACATACTAAAAGTCTACCAGCTTGTCTCCATATGGCTGGCTGAGCATCGACTGACACCTTTATGAGGCAAATATCGCAGCGATATCTATAAAAAGGTGGGAAACGTTCAATTATGAATAAAGAAATCCCCTTCAGACATACTAACACATTAAAGGCGGGAGATCTTGATGAAAGTATGCTAGGTAACGCGGATCAAATCGTAGTACTACGACTCCCGCCTTTAACGTGTTCAGACAGAGCGGCGTGCCCTGTGCCCAGAAGGCGAGGCTGAGGCTGAGTTCAAATGGACTTGTAAATCATCAGCTTTCTACTTTTGTCTATGTCTAAGCTAACATTTTATACAACCCTTTATATTACCAGTTACTAAATATAATAAATGCTGAACCCTCTTACAGCAAATTAAAATGAAATAAAGGATTATCTTCGGCCAAGCATAAGGGTATAGTGCTTAAACGCTCTTGCTATACCACCGAAAAAGAAATGGGAAAAATTGTCATTTTCCTGGAGTAATTAATAGCAAAAATAAAATCACGTAATATTAAATAAATATGCAAATGTTCGTTTTGTTAAAATTTTGGGGCCCCTAATGGGTTTTTGCACCCGGGCCCTTTCATACAGAAGGCCAGCTCTGGTTCGGAACTTGATAACAAGGCAATATTCACTCCCTTTGTCATTTGTTTATTTCCATAGTCAATACAAAATTGGCTAAGATGACGGCATGAAAAATCATTATCTCATCTTAAAGTTAGTTTGAAATCAAAACTTCACGCACAAAAGTAAAAAAATAGGCAGAAAATAATCATAGAAACAAAAAACAATCAGCATACCATATTTTTAAAACGAATTTAAATCATTTTTCGTTTTCATACATATTATTCTGAAAGTTTGTTACGTAGAAATTTTATAACTGACAGTTACAAAGTTTCAAGACAATCTATATGGGCTAAGAATTTCTAAGAAATTATAATTACGAGGCCCGTCCCAAAATAGCCCTCGTGTTGCTTTAAAACGGGACGTTAATATAACTAAACTAATCTAAGAAATTATAAATCTGTTTAAGGTTGGAGAAATATTTTATATTTTAAATCCATTTAAAGGCAATGTTTTTATATTTTCATTTAAAAATCATCATTGTTCAGTAAGTTCAGGAGTCGTCTTAACATATGGCTGGAAAGAAGGTTTTCGACTACTTCCATATGAAACTATTAAATAATATATCTAATACTATACTATACATATCTAATATATACTATATAATACGAGGAATTGTTGCCAAGTCGAAAACCGCCCCAGAATTAATAAACTCCGGTAAACTTGGGGGTCTGGGGTTTTTGGCCACGAGGAATCGATTGGCGCCGGTTTTGAAGCGCTACGGTCGAGCAGTTCGGAGTTACAGATAGAATATTTTCAAACTTTATTAGTTCGCCATAATGGCTACTTAAATTTTCAAGCGGTAACGTGCTGCCATCTATAGCCAATATGGCGAACTAATAAAGTTTTAAGTTTATGCTGTTATAGGTTTATAATATGTTTCTTATGTATGTATATATGTTTGGTTTTTCTAAATAAATTTGTCAAAAATATTGAACTTCAACACACTTCAATCTTTACCTTTACTTTACCTTTGTATAGAATAGTTCCCTTTCCAAACTCTAACTTTGTTTAGAATAGTTTACAATGGTGCACTTTAACCGGTTATCTTTTCACCAATGGTTTCACAAATTTTCTTATGGCATGTATTGTTTTGATAAATCACAATTGAAAATTTAAATCTTCGAGTGAGCTTCGATACCTGTTTTCTCCGAGCGGAGCCCGGTCACCCGCTGGTATATATAATATGAAACTGAAAAAATGGTGAACTTTGAAAAATCAAAATTTATGTAGTTTATACGCAAAATGTACAAATGTTTTTTCTTTGTGTTCTCCATATTCGTAGAACTTCTATTTTTTTGTTTTACAATACTTCTTTTAATTTATAAATACTTTATTTATCTCATTAAAAACTCTTTATTTATTTATTTATTTATTTTCAGAAAGAAAATATTGATTACGATTATCAAAAGTAAGTTATTCGAAACTTGACTGTAAATTACATCTTTATTTTTTAAATCAAAAATTGGACTGATTTTAACCGTTTACTTTAATATACGTGACATACATAATTGAGTATCTCAGCTTCGGGTGGTTAATAAAAGAAAATTAAACTAAGTTCAACAATTTGATGTTGGAAAAACAGTCAAAAGATTAAATTCTACACTACACAAAGTGTTTAATGGGAGCATATTCAAAATTGAGAAGAATATCGAGGCAGTACTGTAACTTATTCCTGTTAGGCATTTGTCAAATCCATGCAGAAGATATTTGGATCTGAACCTTTTGATTCAGTCCTTGCGTTGTTTTCCCACTTCCAACCCACCATCTCAAGAAACAACCCACAAACAGGGTTCGAACACGACCTTTCACAGTTAGGTTATTTGTTATTGGCATTATTTACGGTGCAAATTTGGTGAACTCGAATTGTATAAATACGTGTAGGTTGAAGATCTTTTAGGAAGTAGTGAAGATATATTAGTCTATGTGGTTGACCTGCTGTACGACCAATTTAAAATGATTTGCCAAGTTTTTATATTAAAACATAGAGTTTGAATCTGTTTAGAAGGTTGTTCCCGAAGGTTTGTTGAAGTTAACTTTACTTAAAATTCAACCTATCATTTTTTGCTCCAAGAACGAGCCAATGAACTTTTACTTCAATAAATGTGGTTAATATGGACACTTCATTGTGCTTCCTCGATAACACATTCTTCTGCCAAGCTTTGTTAACTTTCGGGTCAGTGTAACCTGAATGATAGCAATTCCTTGTTTTTTGAGCTTAGTTTTAGCAAGATAGATATATTTTGCTAAATTGTTCGTAAACTATTAGCTGGATAAATCTACCCTGCAGGATATATCTATCCTTCTGGTAGGATATATCTATACATTGTTCGTCAACAAAATTGCTCATATTGAACACTTGACAGTGCTATGAATTTAAGCTTTCAACTATTATTTATGATTTTCTAAAAACAACCCTGTTGTAAAGAGGGAATATAATTAAAGTTGCATTTTCAAAAGGCTGTGAAGAAGGATTAATGGCCAGAATGTCATATATTTCATCTGATATATTCAGTATACATGTAGAAATGGGAATATGTTTTGAGAAAGAAAACAAATTAGTTCAGAGTTGACAGATACTTGTCTTGAGATGTTCATTAAAAGATGTAGCATGTTGCTCAAAACCCATCCATCGCCACTAGAGAGTTTTGCATTGAATACGAAGATGTATCGATTTTTAACTATTTATTGACCAAATACTATAGAAAAAGCAAACATGAAATCAGTTGTTAATTGTCTTTAGGTTAAAACCCATTGTGGAAAAAGCAAATTCTGATTTGTTGTTGTTACTTTGGGCACTTTACTATACCGCCGACAATTATCTGTCAGTGATTTAAACCGAAATGTATGCCCCTTGTTTTTTCAGAAGCACCAACTTGGGCCAGGAGTACGTCTTCGCTACTTCATGCTTCATATTCGCTTTCACAACCGCTTTTAAGGTGGCCACATTCATACACCTCACAGATAGAACACAGAATAAGATAAGCTATACCCGAACCAGGACTCGAAGCCAGGATGCTCAGACCACGAAGAAGACGAGCTACCCCTATAATATGCTTATATCTGTGTTGTCTCTTATAGCCCTTGTAATGGGCAAGCCCGCTGTTACGAAGACAGTGTTTAAGTCGATAGGTATTGTTTTAGTAGCGCCAACTGGGACCAAGAGTACGATTTTTCCATTCCCTCATTTGTTTGCACAGCCCCTTTTTACAGGAGGGCACATTCATACATAGAACAACCACCTTGCCTGAACCGGGACGCCCAGATCACGAAGAAGACGCGCTACCCCCATGCTAAGGCGTGGCTAGTTAATTTTTCAGTTATTTTAACGTCCCGTTTCAAAGCAACTTTTGGGCTATTTTGGGATGAACCTCGTCATTTTGAGCCACGGTCAGATGACAAGTACGACACTTGAGCTGGCACCACTTTCTCCACACCACATCAACGGGAAGGTGTTTGGCCTGACAGATTTAACATTCAAGAGACCCCTGACGGTTTTAGGTGGAATCGAGTCTCGAGCCTGCAACCCTCCGGTTCCGAAACCGAGACCATACTACCGTAGCCCTAGGGCGTAGCTATTTGATTATTAAAACGTAGTTTTATATAGAGATTTATTTGCAATGCCCTCGTGTATTCGTTTTAGGCAGCATTGTCTGATGCGACATAAATTGGGCATTATAAAGGATTTACAAACACTGAATATTTCACTGCGAAATATTTACGCAGTGAGGACTCTCATACTGACCAGGCGAAACTCATCACTTAATCCTTATACAGCCTTTTTAAAGATATTTTCTTATTTCATTGAGAAATATGTAAAGAAAACCATAAATGCATGAGCTGCTGATGAGAATATGCTAAGCACATCTGAGTTTGAATCACTTTTGTTATGAATCTTAGTGTTATGAAGGTTTTATTTTTTATATTCATTTTTCACATTTTTATTGTAATAATTAGGACGGGTCACGTTTTCCATATTTTGCTTTGAAAACTTTTGGCGTTCTCAGTTAAGATCTAATTAAAATGCGATTTGATAAAATAAATACCAATTACTATTTACAATTTTTAGAGTTGATTTTATCATTTTAAAATGCATTATATTATTTTTGAAATATTATTTTTATTTTACAACTGCCATATGTTTGGAATAAAAACTATGTAAAAATTTATTTATTCCTTGATAAAATTTTCAGAAAATAATGGATTCCAAAACAATGGAAAAACTCAAGCATAAAAAGTTTCAAAAACCTATTATAACAGGAAATGAGAGAAAGTCGATTAGGGTTTACGATTTAATTTGATTAGTGTTTGATACGATTGATTTTGATTATTTTTACGATTGATTTTGATTACGATTCATTTTATTTGAATCTATAACCATCCCGTACCAACATTCATTTTGTTTGTTTCCATAACCATTCCGTAGTGTTTGATTACGATTGATTTTGATTAGTGTATTGATTTTCATTAGTGATAGGTTTTGATTAGTGTTTGATTTCGATTTCATTTGATTAGTGTGTGATTACAGTTGGACTCCATTTGATTAGTGAAAATCGATTAGTGTTTACGATATAATTTTACATTGGGCAAATCAAATGAAGTCAAACTGTGTAAAAATAATATTCTAAAGTAAAAGATTAGTTTTTAATATCTGTGAAACCATTTTCTTAACAGGGACAAAATCCAAGTCGACATTTCGTTGGGAGACCGTCAGGTTGTAGTACAGCGCCATGTCCCTGAATATACAGTAAGTCCAATTTCTGTCGTCTCATTTGCAAAATGTGTTGAAATAAATACAAAATGAGTAAAAAATGTGTATAAATAAATAATTACTGAAAAGTAATAGTCTTACATCTTTACATTTTTTACTCTTATGCACTTTTTATGCTGATGTGAGTAAACTTTTATTTATCGTCAACAAGCTGGTATTCCGAACTTAGTTGCCGCCGAAAACGAAAATTAAGTACAATCATTCAATAATTTGGCAATGTTTTATTGAAATAGGATAAAGGGTACGACTGTATATAAAACACGAACAAATAAATATTCATTTTTTATATATCAGATCTGTGTATTTTTTTCGAATTGTAAAGCTCGGGGTTTTTTCAGAAAGGTAACGAAAGAAACTATTTATTGTTTCTAGCGATTCGTTTCGTATTCGTTGAGAATTCTCAAATTTAGTTTTAGAAAATGTGATTCAAATATTTTCTTTTAAAAATGATTAAACATAGAAAATATATTTATAACATAAAATCATTAATATAGTTGAAAAGATAATTTTTAAAAATAAAGATGGCGCAAAATTATTTGAATTACAATGTTTTTGTTAAGTATTGCAAAAACGCTAAAATTTAATTAAAATAAAAAACAAAAAAAAAAACAGGTTGTTCTCCCCACAACTTTCTTCTGTAAATATAAAATCCTGGTCGATTTTTGGTCACTTTAAAAAAGCAAATTATGTTACTTCCGTCAGAACAAAATGTTTTATAGCCATTAAATTTGAAAGTAAATTTTAAGAAAGAAAAAAAAACACTTTTAAAATAGGTCGAGATTGATTATTTGCGAAATATATTTCATCTGTTTTTCCAACATATGAAATTTTTTATTTGTTTAATCGTCTAAGGATTTATCCCTTATAAATATACTTTGTATTGAACAAAAGGAATTTTTAAAACATGTCACAACTGTTTGTCCTTTTTACTTAATTTCTGAGTTTGAGATAAATGAAACATTTGGGACATATTTCTGAAACAGCATTTGGTGGTCTGGTGGTAAGGTCTCGGCTTCGGAACTGGAGGGTTTCAGGTATGAGACTCGATTCCAGCGAAGAGCCGTCGTGTGAGGGGATCTGGTGCACATTCAATTTGCCAGGCCAAACGTCCTCCCCCTGTTGTGGAGAGGGGGACTATATTTGTATATTTTCTTGCAGTTTTTGTTCCATTCCAGTCCAGAGGATCTCCTGAATTACTTTCCCAGATCCATAATTCCAACTCAATACGGTGGAAGCTTGGAAAATTACCCAGATTCAGAACTTATGCAGAATCTGAACGAGGAAATTGATAATTACCCCGAGAAAGGATTGCCAAACTATTTTTAATTCAATTTTGTTTATTGTCGCTCAGTAGTATCATTTAGAAGTATTTGAAATAAAACAAACTTATTTCAGACCTTATAACTTTAAACGAGTTGGTGCGTATATAAATTTGCTTATTTTATACATCTCGGAGTTAGCTGGGCCGCGGTGGCCTGGTGGTAAGGTCTCGGCTTCGGAACCTGAGGGTTTCGGACTCGAGACTCAATTCCACTGAAGAACTGTCGTGTGAGGGGGTCTTTTGCACTTTAAATCTGTCAGGCCAAACGTCCTCCCCCTGGTGTGGTGTGGTGTGGCGTGGTGTGGAGAGGGGGGTGCCAACTCAGGTGTCTTCCCCAACATCTGACTGCGGTTCAAAATGGTGAAGTCCGTCCCCAAATACCCCTAGTGTTGCTTTAAAACGTCAAGTTGGTAGAAACAAACAAACTGAAAAAGTATTTTGTAAATTTAATAAGGATCCTTTTTTTTTTTTGACTTTTTGTTTTTTTTCGTTCGACAAAAATGCGATAACTCTCTAATCCATTTCAGACTGGTCACCTCTTCAGTTACGTCGGAGGTCTGATGGGATGCTGGCTGGGAGTCTCGATATGGGCCTTCGCAGGGATAGCAGAAAGGGCTTTTCTACGAGTCATTCGATGGGCAGAGCAGATCAAACGAACTTTTAAAGAATCTTTTGCAGAGCAACCTGCTGTCTTTTCAACCCGCCAGAACAATGCAATCATTGTTAAAGTTTCGTGATTTTATGATACAGATGTATTTTTATCAATAAAAAAGGTTTCCAGACAATTAGATTGTAAATCTATATAAATAAAAATGAATGTTTGTCTGTATGTAAAAATGAATGTTTGAATGTTTTTTATGAATAAAAATGAATGTTTGACATTATTAAAATGAATGCTTGTTTGTAGAAATGAATGTTTGACATTATTGAAATGAATGTTTGTTTGTAAAAATGAATATTTACTTATGTATATGTAAATCTACAAAAGTAAAAATGAAATGAATATAAAAATGAATGTTTGAATAAATAAATAAAAATGAATGAGTATTTCAATGAATTATGTCTCTTACGCCTTCCTAAACCGTTCATCCAATTGCGATGAAACTTGATCAGCTTATTGCTCACATCTACGGGATGGTTAGAGGGATAATACAAATATATAAATTGAAACAAAAAAAAGGATTAATCTCCAATTAACTCGCTGAGGAGACAATATATTCCTTAGAAATGCTAAATCCAAGTGAAAGGTAAATATTTTGTTGCTATTGAACACAAATGCCATGCAAGTTATTCTCAGAGGTAACAACTTTATTACAGATTAAGCGAGAATTGTTTGGGGAGACCGATTCTGGGGGTTTTAAATTTTAATTAAATTTCAGCTTTTTTCGCAGTAACTTCCAAAAATATTATAGACCAAATAATTTTGCACCATCTTAATTTTCCAAAAAATTATCTTTTCAACTATACTAGCGATTCTATGGTATAAATATCTTTTTTATGTTTAATCAATTTTAAAATAAAAAATTTTAATCACATTTTCTAACATTAAACTTGAGAATTCTGACTGAATATTAAACGAATCACAAGATGCAATAAATTATCTTGTGATAATTTATGGTTTCTTTCATTAACATTCTTAAAGAACAGCAATCTTTACAGCTCTAAAAGAATACACAATATATAAAAATGAATATTTGTTAATTCGTATTTTATATAGTATGTTTAACGTTCATCCTGTTTCGATAAAACATTGCCAACTTATTGATTGATTGCACTTTATATTATTTTTTGGAGGCAGAAACGCGAGGGTACCAGCTAGTATTACCATAAATTTGTGTAGTATTTCCCAACAGTATTTAAGAAGTTATGACATGTAATTCCTCTTTTGAATTTGTAAGCAAGCTT
>JAPMOQ010008587.1:11011-21575 GCA_026543055.1 Argiope trifasciata | reverse complement strand
AGTTAGTGTTATTTTAAAACACTTCTTGCAAATATTTTTGTACCTAAGAATTCATAGAATAAATATCAGATAAATGACTTCCGGACTTGTCTATACACATGGTGAACGTTTTTCCTTTTGTTATTTGGTGATGAATGTAATAACTTTGGAAATAGAAATAGAGATTTTAGAAAATATGTGAATTACGATTCCTCATATCTCAATCAGATGTATCTAAAAGATAAGATAACCTATCCAGTATACCATTTAAGAAGAGACTCTGAATACGTTTAATGAATTATCTCTTTGGAGAGTTGATCTGAGAGAGAGCTATCTAGATATACTTTTGCGTTTGTTTAATTAACATTTGTCGTTTGTATATGTGACGTTAATTTTAACAGTTTTTAAGGATTTTTTCTACGCTTTAGCTATATTTTGAGATATGTTATTATTGAGGAATAAAATTCCTCATATTTCAATGTACTGGATTTCTTTCACCATTCACCCACTGTTAATTCCCAAAATAATACAATAATTTTATCAGATGAATATGATTGAATGACACTTTATATAATATTTATAAATATTTTCAAACAATTTACATTTATTTTTCTAGATACCGATCAAAGTACTTTGATTTATTAGTTAATATAAATCTCATTTGATATACATTTGATAAAATGAAATATTATAATTCTTACTATATGTTGTATCAAGCTAGAGGAAATATAATTATTGCAATAGCAAATTGTGTATTTAAATCTGATCATAAAAATTCACATTTTACTCAGTTTTAATATTAAAAAAATAAAGTTATCTAAGTTCCATCTTTCATAATTGTAATAAATATACTGTTTTTTTTTAATTTTTTGCCAGTAAAACGGAAAATAGTAATTGCCCTTTCCTGTCGCAGTTTGCATTCTTAAAAGTTTGAGAAAATCCTTTATAATCTTCTAAATGCTTGTGGTGTGAAAAAATAAACAAACAAAAAATCCTTATGAAGCCCCCCCCCCCAAAAAAAAAGAAGGAGAAGAAGAAAGTAAATGATTAGAGAATGTAAAACGTAGATAGTTATCAGTAACAAAAATGTGAAGGTGTCACTTCTGCATGGTGTGCTAAAATAAAAAACTGCGTTTTCAATAACCCCCTTAGATAAACCCGAAGACTGTAACCGTATATTCCTTTCCAAAGAATCATATGAATTGAACTATAAGTGAAATTTAAATATTTCCCTTATTATATTCAACTAAAGACAGATGCCAATTGCGAAGCATTACCTTTGTTATTGTATATTACAGGTTTCATTTTATTTCATTGTATATTAGAGCACATGAATAACACATAAATAAAAATAAATCATCTGTTAATTTAAAAATAAATATGAAAATAATTGTGTTTAAAATATTTAAATAATTGCAAGCTCGGATTTTATTAAAGATATATAAGAGTTTGAAAATATTTTGGACAAACGTTTTCTTCTTTTAAATTTATATCGGTCTTCTGACTTGTAATTTATCTTTTTTATGTATATAATATTATAATGCCACATAAATAACAACCAAAAACAAACTTGAACATTATTTCTTTCTGATGTCTAAATGTAAAAAAAATTAGTATAATGCTTACTCATTTTATATCTAAAATATTTTGCAGCAAAGTATGAAATATGTAATCAAATAGAAATATTTATAATTATTTTTTACAATAAACTGCATTAATAATTTATTCTTGGATATAATTGTTTTGAATATATACAAGCACAAAGTTACCTTAAGAATCTGAAAATGAAATCTTCTTGTATGAGACGAATGAAGTTACAATGAACATTCACTTTCATCTACGATGAAATACAGAAGGAAAAGTCTAGAAAAATAGACATGATTTTAGTAAAGAAGTAATGGTGACAACTAACTGCATTTTAAATTTAACTGCAAAGCTTCTTGAAAAAACATTATTTAAATTATTAAAATTAACCTCCCCCTTTCTCTGTTTCTAATGCTTCTTTTCATATACGAATGCTAATGGTAAATATGTGAGGTAGTAAAAAGTATTACATTCCAATAATAAATAGCATATTTTTGTAACCTTATATATGTTCAGAGATTGAAACAGCAGTTTAGTTTCGTTACATTAACGTCCCATTTAAAAAAACAATAAGGTTTCTCTGGATCGGACCTCACAGTTCTTAACCGTGGTCAGATGACGAGTACGACACCTCAGATGGCATCCCCACTCTATCGTTCCACTATTAGGATATTATTATCCCACATTGAATTGATGATTATCCCCATTGAATTATTATCCCTCATGATGAATTTAAGGTGCTCCAGACCAGCTTACATTCCAGGTGGAAGGAATAAATGGAATAGGTCTCGAACCTGAAAACCTCGAAATCCGAAACCCATACACTTATACCAGACCATCAAAGCCCTCAAAAATTTGGTTTAAAGGCCATATGTCAAATTTTGCTTTCTTTCTCAAAGTATTTTTGATTTCTTATGTTTACATGCAGAAATAATTCGAAACATTTCTTGGATTCTGAATGTTCTAAATTGTGGCGATTCACCAAAGCTTCGAATATCAAAATTTTCGTCAATTGCAATATTATTTTCTTTGCATGCGAGGAAAAAAGTTATTTAAATTTTAAAATCGCACCACATTTATCCATGAAGAAAAGAAGGACCCATACTAAAGTAGCTCTCGTGTTGTTTCGGAACTTGAAATAAAATCAAAATTAAAATTCAGTTTGTTAAAGATTAAATTTTAATTTATACTGAAATCCATTCATGGCAGTTTT
Organism: Argiope trifasciata; assembly: GCA_026543055.1. Lineage (NCBI taxonomy): Eukaryota > Metazoa > Arthropoda > Arachnida > Araneae > Araneidae > Argiope > Argiope trifasciata. The sequence goes on along the minus strand of JAPMOQ010008587.1, from coordinate 18,799 downwards.
GACTGAAACAGGAAAATATAACTGGATTTAAATCTCAATACGTTGAGAGAAATTTTATTTTTATTTGAAAAATATATATAATTTGACCTAAAAATTTATGCTTTTCAAACGTTTTCTTCGGTGCTTTTGTTAAATTGGTATCATAATTCAATATCTTATTAAATCATATATTTTTGCATTGCAATCTGTATTCTTTTTAAGTCAAAAATTCTTTGGTTTTTTTTAAGTAGCATAATCATTTTCCGATGGAATAGCAGATAAAACTGCATAATTGAAAACAATCAATATTTATTTCATTATCATTTTCAGAGATGCCTTTTACTTAAAATATATTTAAAAAAAATAGATAGTGCACACTTTTTTCGTGGTATATTTGATTATTATTGATATATTTTTAATTCAATTATTTAAACAGATCTTAAATTTGTATTCATATATTTATTTAAGAATATTTTTTATCATTTGAAATTATTTCAATAGATAAATTGTTTTTCATTATTAAGAAAAATTCTATTTGAGAATACTCCTCAATTTAGAGTGACAATATGAATTTATTAAATATTCTAAATTAACAAGGTTAGGGGGTTCGGTTCAGAAACATTTCATTTCATTCTTAACATAATTAAGCATAAATGAAATTCGAAATGAAAAAATTGTGATTAGGATTTATTAAGATAGGTTTATTTCATTTATTTACAATTCTTCATTTGCTATAAAGTGCCTTCATATAAATCGTATCAGAAAATATGAGATTTCTTTTATTTTTATATTCATTCAGGATAGAATAATGTAATATAGTCATGTGAACGAATTTAAAATTACTTTTCATCAAATTCTCAATCTTTTTATTGAATGTTTGTTATAAACAATAAGAAAGTTTTACATGTCAAAAAGTATATGCTAAGATGAAAACAATAAATGATATCTAATATGCTTAAAGGCATACATAATTAGTTATAAGTTTCAAATTTAACTGATTTTACAACTACATCTAAGATTCAACTAATTATATAGTCATTAAATATGATATCGTCAATATCTAACATATATATTATCTATATGAAGTTTAATTTTTGAAATAATTACTTATTTATCATTAATGAGTAAAATTATGTATGAGTATTTGATACCGAAGGAATGTTGTCCGGCTAAGAGAAAGAAAACATTTGCAAAAAAGAAAAAAATATATTATTTGTGTAAGTAAAAATTAAATAAATATATAATAAGAATTACAAATGTAGTAGTGGGTTATCAAATTAATACAAGCTAATATAAAAAATTTTATACTGATATTTTAATGATAAAATTCGTTACAAATATATATGTACAGGTCATTTCAATTTTTCCTAATATTATGCTTACTCAAATACATATATTTCTATTTTATTTCAATTTTGTCTAATTTTACTCCAAATAATTCAAACATTTTTAGCTCATTTTATTTAATATTGCGTTTAAGAAATGCAGCGAATAATAATAATAATATGGCACCCTGTTTAATAAAAAAATAATATAAAGCTGCATAATAATAATATGACACTGTAAAAATAATATTACACTGTAAATAATAATATAACACTGCTTATTAATTAATTGATAATATATCCCATTCACTTTGTATCACTTTTTTACTTTAAAGCTATTAAAGATTTTATGGATATAAATGCACTGATTTACGCTTCCTTTTAAATGTGCATTGTTATTATCTTATAAAGCTTTCTATTCACTATAGTTTATTTGCTTTTGTTTCTTCTACAATTTCATGTTCTACGTTTCCCCATGGATTTTCAATCAGATTCTTATCCTGAGAAATATTTGGCAAAGTAAAAATGGAATATTATTGTCATTGAAAAGTTATTATACTTCTTGCTTTATCTCAAACTTCCAAAGGATGAGAGAAAAATAAATCTTCATCATTTATAAACCATCTTAGACTTCAAGGCATTAAGTAAGTTGACACTACTTCTCTGTATTTACACTGCTTCATGTCTCTTACACGATCAGAAAATGTGCAACAGCCTTGGGGCTGATTAGGATAAACTGATTATTCTTTTGACAATGTAATTAGGATAAAACTATTTCCCAGGGCACCACCAAATAAAAGAACCTTTATTCTTCCGAATTTCAAAGCTGAATGTACATATGAAAAGCACTTTTGGAAGAGAGTAAAAAATTGCCAATACGAGTAACCTTACTAATTTATTTTATTCTATTCTTCAACATTCATACGGTGATGTTTTAGAGCGCAGTTAAGATTTTCTTTTGTAGTTCTTTCTCTCTTTTGAGGATATTCAAGAATTTATCCTGACAATTTTTCTTCTACCATCAAATCTTTGAAGAGTTCTTTTCGAAAAACTATCCAACCATCGTCAACTAAATGAATTAGTCTTTTAGTCCTTTTATATTTTTTAAACAAATATCACTAATTATTGTCTCAGTTGAGGCATTATTTTGGCTTTCCTGCCACAATTCTCTTTCATTTCTGCAGGAAGTGTCAAAGTTCTTTGTTTATCCAAATTAACGTTTATTTTATTAAGAACTAATTTGCAAACAGCTGTAATAACCACCTTCTTTCTCTGAGAATAACATGTTAACATGAGAAATGTTTTTTGCTTACCTTTCCTTAGAGAAAGTTAACTCTTTAACTCATAAGAATAGACCAATAAGGGTAGAATATACTTAAGTGAAGTAAGAGCAATAGCCAGAGAGGCTCTTATTGAATAATTTTTGAATTTGAACTATGATGCGATGCCCTCAGGTACAATCAGTAGAAATGATTGGTTCTGCCCAAAGCAAACTCAATAATTCTATAATACAGAAATGAAAAAAAAAATAAGTAGATTACAATCAAACATTGTACTAAAATAAATATTTACATACCATTCAAGTAAATTGCTATCCAATATTATATATCAGGGATGGCCAAACTTTTGGGATCCGTGGTCTACTCCACATTCAAAAAATTGAAGGTGGTCTACCAAGGACAGAGCTAAATCAATGTAACATACATGTTTATATATTTATTTTCGGTAACAAGAAAATATCGTAAATTATCTATTTTTTCTAAAAAAAAACTTAATATTAATATCTACAAAATAAAATTTTACTGACGTAAATAATCGAAGTATTCATATATCAAAAATTGACCATCCTATTCACTTCGTTTAGTTGAAATTTGGCACTGTATATCTGAGACAAGTTTATCATAATGTGGCTGGTATGAGCTTATTGCAATTTGGAAACACGAAATTAAATGTTCATCTGTTAAACGCGACCGATGTTTGGTTTTTCTGGCGTTCATGGTTGAAAAAGCAGATTCTCAAAGATACGTTAATCTAAAATATGATTTCAAATAAATAATCGATTTTCAAATATTTGGAAACGTTTCTTCAGAAATTAATTTCCAAAAATCAGTATCGCTAGATGCTCTGGATTTAAGAAATATATCGGATCTTAAATTAATAATTTCTTCCTCGACCATGAATGATGTGATATCTATCAAATGTCCTATTTTTTCAGATACTTCATCAATGTTGACATTTTCATTAAAGGGAAATATAAAATTAAGTATTTCTTCCAACCTAATTAAATCAACGAATCTTTCAAATTCTTCAAACAAAACATCTAAGTGTTTGGCGAAATCTTCGAAGTCTCAGTTTGTATTATGGATGCACTCTTCCTCCATGTTTTTGAAGTTTCTCAATTCATGTTTTCCTAATTGAGACTCATGAAAGGTTTAATAGCGCCCATCGTGTCTGTTAAACATTTATTCTTTCCTTGTATATTTAGGTTTAAATCTTTAAGTTTTGCAGTGATATCGCAGACAAAAACTAGTTTCATGAACCATTTCTCATCTTACAATTCAGTAATATGCTCATCCTTCATTTGTAGAATTTTTTTTTTTATTTCTGGTAAAAGAATACGAAATATTTTTAAAAGAGCACCATGGCTTAGCCACCTCACGTCTGTGTTCAATAAGAGATCTCAGTACTCTGATTCAGTTTCTTTGAAAAGAGCCCAAAATTGTCGTATCTGAAGACTTCTTGAACGAATTGAAGTGACTATTTTAAAAGCAATTTGCATTATATCATTAGACTTTAGTATTTTGGAGCATAATACCTGTTGGGGGATAATGCAATTATAGCTGGTAAAACTGGGAATTTCCTCATCATTATTGCACAAGGTAATAAGACCAATTCGATTCCAGACCATTGCTGGAGCTCCATTTGTTGTAATAGATACCAATTTATATAATGGAAATCCTGTCTTATCAATAAAGTTTTTAAATGAATTGTAGATATCTTGGCCTTTCGTTTGTCCTTTCAATGGAATTATAGTTAATAATTCTTCTTTTGAAGTCATATCTTTGAAAACCATTCTCACAAAAAAGCATAACTGGGCAATGTCGCTAATATCCGTGGACTCATCAAATTGAAGTGATAGGAACTTACAAGCTTTTAAATAATAATTTAATAAACCCTCCAAATTATTATTCATAGCTTCAGTCCGTCGCATCATAGTGTTACATGACAGAGAAATATTATTTATTGACGATATTATTTCAGATTTGTTTTTAAAATCGTGGAAAAGCACTTCTGCTGTACAAAAAGCTTATTTTATCAATTCTCCATCTTCGAATGTTTTTTTCAGCTTTATCAAAACTTCTGTAATTTTAAACTGAGCCAATTTTACTGCTTTAGCTTTGGTGCCTGGTCTCGTAAATAACGTTTGCTGTAAATGTAAATTCGACTTTAAAGAAAAAAAAAGACTAAATTAATAATTCTTTAGTTTTAGATGAAGAAAATCGGGATCTCAAAATTGGTTTATTTTTGTTTCTGGGCTAAGATTTCTTTCGAAGTTACATACGAAAATGAAAAGATTTTGAGTATATGAACATTGATCACCAATCTGGGGATCATAAAAATCAATATTAAATTTTAAAATATGAGTAAAAGTGGTGCCGTGACTGGGGTTGTGGGATCCCAACTATGCCTTACCATGTAGAGTTAACACTGTGAGATTTAAAAAATAATAATTTTTTTTAAATGGCATATTTCAGGATAATGAAAATTTTTATGATAGAAAAACTGGTAATGGATCAGATGGCTTAGATTCTTGAGTTTAATAAACATTTTAAATATACATATACCACAGTGACAAAGTAACATGCTATTATATAAATATTGCATATTTTAAAATAATATGAGAAATTTAACTATTTTTAGTCCTTTCTGCTTAGTGTGCTTAGATCAAATTCAAATATTTATATTAAGTAGAAAGTTAGTACTAAGAAGTTTCATTTATAATAACTTATCATTTTTTTCAATTCGTGCATGTAATAAGAAAGTAAAACATAATATTCTTGATTTTATTTCCTAATTTAATGGATTCTTTTGCTTATAAAATTTACAGTTTGCAACCATATGTTATATAGAATAATAACACTCATTTTTCAATAAAAATTAAAAGCATTGCGCAATGTTTTCTATACGAGATAAAATGCAATAGAAGCTCTACTGAATAATAAAATTCAAGCATTTACATAATCTGTTTCCAAATTGGAGAGGAAAGTAAGCTTCAAAATTTATGAAAATGTGTGCGATAAAAGTTTTTTAGGATCTGAAAATATTGATTACATAAAAATAAAAATATTAAATTTACTAACGAAATTTAATGAAGGAAGATATTTTAAAATATTCATTCTAACTATAAGTGTATTTTGTTTTGGCATTAATGCTGTGTAAGAAAGGAAAATTCCGTATCACCTTTGAAAAATCCGAATCGCTTTTTCGATGAAAAGTTTGTATACAACTTACATACATATGTGATCGTAAAAAAAATGATAATATAGTTGGATATTCAGTGTATGCATTTGTTTATATAATTTCAGCGTTGCCTATTAAATTCTATACTAATGCTAGTTCTGAAAAACATCTAGTATTTTGCAAAAATTTTAGATACGTTGTATACAGTAATAACAATATAAACTAAAGAAATCGCAACATTTCTTTCCGTTTGATAAAAACTAGATTTTAAACTAAATTGGAAAACTAGATTAGAAAAATTTTATTTATTCATTATTTGCAAGATACAAACACTGAATATAAATTATTGAATATAAATAATACTTACATTGAAGTCTTTTCTTTCACCCTTCTATGATGCAGTTGAAAACTATCTTGAATATAAATGTAGACGTTTTTGCAGGATTCTTGAATTTGATTTTATTTGTCTATTCAGGTTCTTGTCCAATATTATTTAAAATTCTTTCGAATTATAATTATTAATTATTTTTCTCATGTTTATCTACTCATAAATATTATATTTTTACTCAAGAATAAGAGGTGCAAGACATAAAAAGTGTTGGGATATGTCTGAAATTCTTTATTTCCTGCAAAAAAATTCTATACTTATATTATGTAGAGTTATCTTGGAAATAGCGATGTTTTATGGAATTGTTAATGTAAAATATAATTATATTTTATACAAGCATTCATAATATGAGACTGATGATACTCCGTTGTTAAGCAAAGCAATTTTTAAAAGGCATTATTATTAAATAATTATAATATATTATTAATAATAATGTTCAAATATACAGCATTAAATATTCAATTATTTCATTCTAATATCCTTGAAAGAAATATTTCTTCATTTTCTAAAAGGCAGTGGAAACCTTTCCAAAAAACAATCCTATGAAAAAGTTGTGTTTTTATTGATAATACTGAGCAAATGTATTTTAATGAACAAGTTTCTTCTAATGCAATTTCTAGTAATTGAAATAAAGTCCAGTTTATAAACATATAATCCGATTTTCTTTAACTGCAATAAATTTCCTGTTTTAGGTTTATAATTCTTATCAAGTTAATCGCTCACAAAGAAATAATATTAATACAATTTCATTCAAAACCTGAGATATTGATAAAGAAATACACTTCCTGGCAATTTCTAAGGAACAGTTACGTTTTTCGAATAATTAAATATAGATAATAAGTGAAGAAATGAAATTAAATGCATATTTATTAGGGAGAATGTTCATTTATTACCGTACAAAATGGCTAACTTAGATATTGACACACTGAAGAATTAAAAACTGATTTCCAAACAGCCCTACAAAAATTGATCTTCAGGTCAGAATGATGCAGTCATAAGAGCCTTAGTAAAATGAATGATTACACTTTCATTAATACATATTTCACAACTGTTCTCCTTGCTCTCCACTAAATTATTTAGTTCTTGGAGAATATTCTTGTTCCACTCATTTCTCAAGGCGATTTTTAGCTCTTGTACTCTTTGGAGAGTGATTGTTATTTGTGAAACACATCTACCAAGTGCATCCCAGGCCTTTTCAATTGAATTATGGTCAGGAGGTTAAGCAGGAAATTGTGTACGAACAATATTTTCACTTTGCAGTGTGTCCGTTATATCAACGCTTCTGCTGGGCGTTCCCTAAAAAGACGAACATGATTTAGAATAATCTCTCTGCCATACCGCTGTGATGTAACGCTTCCTCGCTCAAAGATGTGAAGAGGTATTCCACCATTGTGCATGATGCCTGCCCATATCATCACGACTGGAATAACGTGCAATTACAAACTGTTGTGCATATCGTGTTCCACGCCCTCTCTAAAGTAACTGATGGCCAATATCACTTGTCACACTGATTCGAGATTCATCTGAGAGCATCATTCTAAACCAGTTTTGGATATCCCAACCAACATGTGCATTACATCATCGTAATATCTCACGACAATGGCGTGGTTGAAACAACAAACAGGCTTCCGTGCA
>JAPMOQ010008587.1:0-11001 GCA_026543055.1 Argiope trifasciata | reverse complement strand
ACTATCTGGTCAGGAGTTAAATTGTTGTTCCTTTTTACCACGTGGGCTACATAGCGATCCTCTAAAGCTGTAGTGTTCCTGTAATGACACCTTCCCTCCACCTTCAACGGCCTTCTTTAATCGCGGGATGCCATCCTTTGATACACCCAATGCAGCAGTTACAGTTTGATCTACTTTCCGTCAACCAACTTCTTATCACATGAGACATCATGTGGCACTCACATGATGTCTCATTGACATTTAGCTCTTAATTATTACATGACCCATACAACATTTCAGAGAAAAGAAACTTTTATAACATTCTGCACTATTTGGTATCAAACATCAAACAACATGAATTTTCGTACGAATTATGAGCTTATATGCAATGTATATATCGATAAAGAGTCATGGTCTACTACGTCCTCTCAATTTGAATTTATTTTAATTAGTCAGCTGTCTGAGACTCAATTTTGCATAAATCACTTGTTCGTTAACAATTTTCAAGCAGTCTTTAATATATATTTCAACTAATAAAAGTAATGTTTTTCAGATCATTTTTCGGGTTGCAATAAAAATAGCAAAACTTTTTATAAGTCCTTTATGACAGCTTAAAATTTTAATCACATACATACGATTTCTAATCTTAAAATACAAATTTCTAATAATTAAAAACAACAGTTTCTCTTTTTTTTAATTGTAAGTTGGCATTTCATGTTCAAAAATATTTGGGTTTTAAAAGAATTACGGTGTTTTTGTGGTGGCGAACATTTCAAAATTAACAAAGATTTTTAAAATGACATAATTAATGTTTCTATAATTTAATTAAATATTTGTTCCCAGTACGGTTGCAATAAAAAAAGTTTTAGACATTAAGGATGATCTATTCGCATTATATATCTGATTTCTTTGTTTCTTTATTTAAAATATATATTTTTTTTGTTTATATTCTTTCTCCAAGTGTGTGTGTGGGGGGGGGGTATAGCAATACATTTAACATTGTTTTGTGAAAATTGGAGAAATAAAGAGTTCAAACTATGCATGTTTTCTGAAACTTGAATCATTTTTAGAATTTTTTTTTTCACTTTACATATATTATTTTATGAATGTGAAATAAAGGAAAATAATTAGAAAATGTGAAAAGATAAGATATAGTTTACCTGTCTGTTCTTGAGTGTACAAAACTGATGACTTATTTTCACTTATGATTCAGTTAAATAATTACATTATCTAAGCTAAAATTACACTATCTACATTACCTCAAGTCTCATGATCAAAAATATTCTTCATTTCGAAAATTTTTTTATTGATTACATCAAGACGATTTTTAATAGTTATACTAATGTCATTAAAATTGTTTTCGCTTTTCCCTACGATACTCTCTGAAATAGTAATTGGTGCTTGAAAGATGTTAAGCGTATAAATGCACTAGGCAAAACTATTCATAATTTTTTCCACTTTTTGACAAAAATAAATATTTTGTTTTACAAAAAATTGCATTAAAGTATACATTTTTTCCTTTTCTATTTTTCATGTTTTTTTCACTGCATGAAACAAATCAATTTTAGCATTTTTTCATCGTTATAGTTATTTTTTTTAATTATTATTCATTTAATTTTGTTTTCAAAATTTGTACATACACGAAATAATTAATTCAAAATAAATTTTAAACCGATTTTCAGGTTAATCAGTTTATAAAATTCTAATTGACTTCACGGATGCAACAATAAAAAGAGAGATGAAAACATGCCAATGCATCAATCTTTAAGAAGATAGCAATAATAATTAAATATAAAGTTCTTATGAAATTAAATAATTGTAAAAATTATATTTAACGTTTTGTTTAAAATAAAAATCAATCGAAAGTTTAAATAAGTGTATATGCTATCTTTGGCTGCTTTTCTTTTCAATAAAAATACGAATATACAATATGGATATGAATATTTGTATATGGATATAAATATATGTTTATGCAAATGGTATCCACTACTGTAACTTTAACTCACACTTTCTACAAGAAGTCTATCAACACATATATCGTTAAAATTATCTTTATATGTTGCAAAAACTATTATCAATTTACTGAGATTTAGAAAAATAACTGTTGATAGAATTTAGCATTCTTGCCAAAGAAAAAAAAGGCATGGAAAAGAAATTGACGAGTTTTAGGATATCACAGACTTGGCAAGTAAAAGCATTTCTTACGCCTAAGTCTAAAAAAGAAGATGCATAAAATAACTATTTTTTTTATCTTACTCTCTGAAACTAGGTCGTAAAAAACGTCTAATTTTTAACACTTTTCTGTTATCAGTTGTTTTATTCTTCTTGAGGAGACAATACACATCTGGAAAATTTATACTAACAAATCTGCCACACATTTACAACACGGTGATATACTTGTATAGTTGCTACATTCAGCTCTATTATTGGTTTTTAAGCATAGCATGAAGTGACATTGATATATATACTTAAACAAAATTTTCTGCACTATAATTGCAGCTATTCTATACCTTTGACAAATGGGAGGGAGATTCGAATGATCAGTCTAACCAATTATGAAATGTTGATGTATACCTTATGATATAATTATTCAATGAAAAAATTAACAATTTCAGTAAAAAATTAACATCAACAGAAAAAGTTAACAGTTAAGACATTTTTCAGAAAGGAATTTCAAGATAATAAATACCGAATAACAAATTTTATTTTGATTATAGCTAACTTATTCACTTAAAACTCAGTTATCCTTAATTTGATTGTTTACAGATACTTAACCATTGCATGGGCTTATATAAATAATAAAAAAACATAACAAATAATTACCCATATGCTTATATCAACTCAAATGTAATGTTTTTAGTTAATTAAAAACATTTTCTTCACTAGAGAAGCTCAAAATCTTACTCTGTTAATTTTGATTTTAGCATCAATCAATTTCAACTCCACTTACCGCATTTACCATACGTTGCTCCTTCCTCACTCTCACAGAGTGCCTCTTTTGGGAATTGCCTCGTAAATATCAAATATTCCTTTGAAAACTTCATTGCATCTGAAGAATCAGAATTTTGTGGAATTCATGTGTGGAGAATGGAAAATTGTTATAGTTTTATAAAAATTATATTTCTGAAAAATCTCTAGTTAATTTTTATTATAAACAAACGTTTTTTCTTTGCTTAAAAACTGATGAAACCACATTTTTGTGATCCCTTCTGCGACGCATCAAGACTTTATCATATCTCAATTATATACATCATTCAAAGTATTTTGATAACCAATTTTTCCAATGGTGCATGAAATTTACAGAAGAATCTTTGGATCTCGTCTCTTAATAAATAGAGTATTTTAGAATTTTGAAAAACATTCAGTTTTATCCCGAAAGTCACTAAATGGCTATCAAGACTATTCATGCAGTGAATCTTACCTCTAAATAAAACTAACTTGGAAAGAAAAGCTGCAATACAAATTCTTAAGAATATCTTTTTAAAAAGAGTTTTTTAAAAAAAATAACTGTACTAATATTGAATTTGTTAAAAGTTTAGAAGCTAATATTTAAAATATTGTCTCTGCATTAATATGAATATTTTCATTGTATCATTTTCATTAGATTAGACAGAAAGATAACTGTTTTTAAATAATCTAGAAAAAGCGATAAATAGTACTTGAGATTCTCCGCTTCCGAATTAAGAAAAAAATTTATGATTTGGAAAACAATGAAGACTAAAGAGATATCTTTAAATTATAAATGTAAAACTAAGAAACAGTTCGTAAGACTCTTTCGATAAATTTGGAAAGGGAAGTACATACTTGATCAAATAAGGATGTACTTCAAATTACTGGTTTTTCCCTTAACCACAATTGAATTCTTCATTAGATATCTCGCTCATGGGGAAAATACCCCTAAGGTACTCGAAATTCGGGATAAAAACGTTTTGATATTTTTTCTCGTCCGAAAACGATAAGTAAAAACTGGCACCGCACTAGGAGCTGGGTTTTTAACAACACTCGAAGGAGGCTGAAAACTCTAATTTCCGGCATGTATATGTAGAAAATATTCCGTTAGGGATGACGCATAACTATTTAAACCGGAAGAAAAATATCATAACAGTTTCATGCAGAGAGGATTCTATCATAAATACATCAAGAAGTATATTTTCGAAATGGATCTGACTTGGGATAAAAATCTTTGGAAATTGATTGAAATCCTATATAAATAAAGCTGAAACTCATTTTTTTTTTGTTCCTCTTAGAAATCAAAACTAATGAATAGATTTGTTTTCAAAATTGTCTTAAAAATATTATGAAACATGTGGGAAATTTTAAAACAGTTTTGTGTCAATTAATTAAAAAAATTAATCAATTATGTTTTTGTTGTAAAAAGTTTTGCTGTTTTGGTATAAACCACATATGAGTGTCTGCCGGCATTCTAACGTTGGGGTAGTGCGTCTTCTTTTGATTTGGGCGTCCGGGGTTCGGCTGCCTGTTTGGGAATGCTTGCTTTTCTGCTTACTATCTGTGAAGCTTGTGAATGGGCCCCACCTGTAAAAACGGGTTTTGCTAGCGAATGTGAATAAAGTAGCCATTTGTATTCTTGACTCTAGTCGGCTCTACTGAAAAAACAAGATACATTCAAACGGCTTAAATCTCTGACAGATATGCCAATTGACTTTAAAGTGTCAATAATTAACAACAACAGCAGCAACATAAGAGTTTCTGAGTTTTGTTTACTGAACATAATCGGAAATTTGTAATAAATAGGAAATACAGATGTTTCAATAAAGATTATCTAATTCCGATTTGATTGAAAGATCTTTTTTAAAAATTTGAAAACGATATCTGTTATTTAAAGTTGATGAAAAACTTGCGTACTTGATTGCAATAATGAATGGCTGTTTCCATTTGTCACTTAATATGTTCTAACTTGATTTTGTACAATTTTCTTTAAAATTTAATCACTAATAAAAGTAACTAACATTTTCTTGTTTTCAAAAAAGACCAAACATAAGTAGGTGAAGTACCTAAGTACCTTGAAAGGTAACATTCACAAATATATCAATTCCTTTTTGTAAAATTTTGTCCTATTTTAATTAAAAGTAACCTTACTGAAAAAGATAGATTTTAAATTTTACAATAATTTGAATAAAAAAACCCTTATGTAGTAATATATATCGTATATATGTACATATTTGTGAATGCATGCGTATCTAACATTCTTTGAAGAAACAGACTTGGAGGTTAAAGATTTTGTTCTTTATGCTATTAAGAAAATACCCCAAGAATTTTCATTTATTGAAAGATTCTTTCTCTAGCGTAATTCATAGAGTCACAAAGCAGGAAAAAGAACCCATGAGAGCATAATTTCAACACTATGTCTTGAATGAAAAAAAACCTTTCTTAGTATAGAAGTTACAAAGTAGTTTGAATTAAAATAGGGGATATCAAAAAGAAATAGTTCAAATATTAAATAAAGGCTTTGAAAGTTATAAATTAAAATTCAAAGGGAAATTACATAATGCTTACATATTGAATAAAAACTAACACAAAAATATAAGTAAATATTCATAAGTTTAAATAATAACTATGCATTTTACTATCGTATATAAAGCTTTTGATTCCAGTGTTATTGTTTAAACAGTTTTGTATTTGGGAAGTTCTGAAAAGTTACCATTTCATTTATTTCAGAATTCCTTTTATTTTAATATTAAAATGGTGTAAATCATTTAAAATTTCTTATGGTGCTTTCCACTGTTTTATAAATAACTGTAACGAATGCTGATTAGATTATAGGTAAATGAAATAGTTTGTCGAAACCCGATGTTGGCGACAAAAATGAAGATTCTTGAAATTATGCCTATGCTTTGATTAAGAGAGAAAATTTGCCAATTTTTCTAAAAACATATTTTTCCTGTCATAGAAGCTTAAAAGCACAAACACGTTAAAGTAAACCAGCAGGAGGGAATGTCCTCTCAAGTCTTTCAATTTTTCTGCTACTCTCGATTGATCTTTGCTATATCATTTAATTTGTCATCGCTTCTAATCTGTTATTGCTTGACAAATTAGAAGACATAACTAATATCAATCGAGAGTAGCAGAAGAATCTAGAGACATGAGGGAGTTCTCTCTTTCTCTGGTTTATTTCAAAGTTTTTGTACTGTTAAAGTTATTTATTACTGAATTGTTGCTTGTGTACTCTTATTATTACATATATTAAAATGATACTTTGCATACGTTTTGTTTGGGTTATTAAACTTGCTGGAATTTTTCACTGCACAATTTATGTAATCTAAGTAATAAAAAAAATTGTTAAAATTCCCTCCCTTTAACTAAAATTAAATAAAAGAAAATATCTTGATTTATCGTAATTAAATATTTATGTAAATTTTGAATACTAATGCATTTTTAATAACGTTATATTTAGTCAAAGTAAAGCATATATTTTACAAGAGTGAAATTCTTCAAAATATGTATTGGAAATAAAAAAGGCTTTATATATTTTTCATCTTTTAATTCAGTGTGAAAAATATTATTTAAAGTACAGTCTAAGTTTTAATCGTAGGATCATTCATGTGAATACTGAGGACTCGTATTTAATTATAATTTGTAAATCTATAGTAAGCTGGCTTTTAAGATAAAGATTCAGAATAATTTAAGTACTTAACTAAACACATTATCATTGATTTATATCCACATTCCGAGAAAAGTTCAAGATATATATCGAAAAAGAGTTGTTACATTTTGTTGCTAATTGTAATTTTAAGATTTTAGAGTCATTTATATGGTGTATTTCTCTTAAAGTGCATTGTTTTATAAACATGTCCATAGGAGAAAAAATCTCTTCAATTCCTTTAACTATTTTCTAACAGTTATGTCCATCAAGCACTCCGACAGAAATAAACAGTGAAAAAAAGCATAAATAAATCAGTAAAGCCTCCATATATTTCCTGAAATTGTCACGTTTTAAAGAAACTACCAAAAACTTTAAAGATAAATGAAGAGAGAAAAAAGCATCTGCGAAACTAAAAGTATATAGAATGGCTTTTTTAAACTGGAAGTTATTTCTTTCATATTTTCTTTCGTGTTATTACGAAAGTGATTCATTTTTATTTTCCATTTTCATAACATAGCAAGTACATAATTTGTTACCATAATTAAATTAGTTATAGTTAAGTAAAAGTTAAAATATGAGTTAATATTTCTTAAGCCGAACATTTTTTCCCTGTAATATATTTTCTGTTAAAGAAATTAATGGCAATATCGGTAAATTTTATGCAATTCATGACAATTTTATAAAAAATAATGCATAACTAATAATGGAAAATATGATAAACGGCATGTTTTCTTCATTCTATAAAATATTTATCCTGCTTTAATTTGCCATTTCTCTAATTTTTGGATATTTGCAATAAAACAAATTACTTAAACTAGTAATTTTAACCGTTATTTAATCAACATGATATTATATTGATTTAATCATATTAACTTTAAATAAAGTTTTTTTATTCGAAGTTTTTATAAAGTTTTTTTATTCGAAGTTTTTATTAAGTTTTTTTATTCGAAGTTTTTATAAAGTTTTTTTATTTGAAGTTTTTATAAAGTTTTTTTATACTAAGCAATACGATATATAAATACAATGCCTTTACACATTTTTAACTTAAAAGGAAAAAAGAATTTAGAAAGGAATCATGAATTCTACTTTTATTTACCAGAATTTTCGAGTGCTATGATTTTTTTGGTCCGGAAATAAATGCCCACTTAATATTTTGGGACGTGTTTTCAGAATCAGATTTATTTTAAATGAATTTTAATTTTATCAGAGTACAGACGTTTTCAATAAATTTGAGAAAGAATGTTGATGAAGGATCCTCTAACCCTTATAAAATCGAATTTGCAAATAAAGAATTAAAAGTAGAAAAAAATTGCCTTTACGTATAATATTAATTTTAAAAAAATGTTTTTATTTTTTAAATCTTATACTGGTTTTCAAAGTTCAAGGTGACCTTTCAAAAGATTCCTCATGGAATAATTTAAATTATCAAAAAAATCATTAAAAAAATAAAGAACCAAAAAAGTACGTTTTATCAAAAGATGTTTATCTATGTGATTTTCTATTATTGAAATTAATATCATACTGATATATTATTTTTTATATCTCTTGCTATATGTTGTATTCTTTTATATTTAAATGGATGCGCAGAATACGTTTTTAAAACATAGTTTATAAGTTCAAATATGATTTCTTTGAGCTTCTCTACTTTTTCGCCCTATGGTTGCATAAGATTCATCGCAATAGAATGGAATGTTCTCAAAATTCAATAAATAAAAAGAAATTAATTCATGAAATAAAAGAAAAAAGTGGTAAACTTATATTCCCTTAATTTAACAGGAAGTTTCATTGACATAATGATCATCATAATTTACATGGTATTTTGACATAATTTAAGATTATGTAATAACTGAAATAATTAATTATAAATAAAGATAAATAATTAAAACATATTTTTATGCATGAAAAAAGCTATTTCATACATACTAAATGCTTCGTTCAAGAATTTCTATAAAATTTCCTTTTTTGTTAATTAAAAAGCGTTCGTGACTTTTGTTAAAACTTAAAACCAAGAGAAATATCATTCGTTATCTATTGCAAAAACTTTTTTAAAATTCCTGCGTAATTTTAATTTAAATGCAATTTTTTATTTCTGTAATAACAAATAAACAAATAGAATAGAACATTTATTTATCTACTAACAGTTTTTATTCATAATATTTCATTATATATCTCATGCATTCAGTTAATATTTTACCATCTGGCACAGTTAAAATTAACTGGAATTAAAGTTTAACTAAATCAATTGATTAACTGATAATTAATTTTTTAAATTCAAAAAATGTATTTTCAAAAATACATTTGGACTGTAAACCTCAGAACTCCTACTCACAAAAATATTAGTGAAAAAAAAATGCGAAATGAATAAAATTATGAATAAAATAAATTAAATTAAATTGTTTGATAAATCTGAATTCAAAAATTATTTTTATTTGCAATTCGTAATTAGGATAATTTTAATGACAAGGAATACTAAGGAACATTAAGCATAAAATAAGAATTCGCTATCGTTTAACTGCAAATTCATCTTTCCCAAACTGTTCAATTAGGCGAATGAAGGTTTCATTAATTGCCTTTAAGTACCATTTGAATTCGGGAAATTTCATTAAATGCGTTTATAAGCATAGCAGGTGAACTTTAATGACAGGAAGCGCAAATATGTAGGCGGTCCTACTGTAAATGTCACACGGTCTCTCAGCCATTTAACGTTTTCATTTCTGCTGCCAACAGTCAATACAGAATCTATTTTTAGAACATGGTTGAAATGGATTTAATGGTAGAGTTTTTATGGAATCGTTTGCGTATCTCGTGGCATTTATTTTCAATGGTAATAAAATATTATAATGTTTAATTATTTGAAGGTTTTCATTATGTTAAATGGCAGATGAATAAATTCAATAAAAGGTTCTGTCGTTTATTGTTAACATTTTTGCATGGTACTCGAGACAAAGAAAATGTATTCGTTATTGAAAAATGTATTTTGTAGTTTGAATTTATTTTGCTCTAAATCTATAAAGAGTTGAGCAAATATTTTAATATAAAATTGAATTCTCGAAAACTGGAGGCAAAGGATTTTTATCTTGATATTTGCTGATTTATCGTATCTATAATTTTCATATAATTAAGATTTTTAATGAATGTTGTTAAAAGAAGCTCAAGGGTTGAAAATTTGAATTCAGGATGAGATTTAGTATGGCTGTAGTATATTTCTAGAGTGCTTGTTCAACAAATTATTAAATTATAACAAGTAGCCAACTCCGAGAAAATAATATTCAAACTTTCCACATAACTTAAATACTAATAATTTAACATCTAAATAGATTCTCGTCATAGCGAATTCACGAAGTTCTTTGCTTTGCTTCAGACGAGATTTTATTTTGCTTTTCTTCTGGCGATTTTTGTCTAAATTATTTAAAAATAAATTAATACATAAAAAAATTCAAATAAGGCATCGCTTTTTAATGTGAAAAAGAATGTTTAAACACATGGTGTATGAATTTCAATTATAATTTAATTTTTTAAATAAAGTTAATGTAAATATATTTTAAAAATGATAAATTATTTAATACTATATTATCATTTTAAATTCATCAAAAGATTTGAAATTGTGATTTTGTGGTTTTAAATGGAGAAGAATGGTAAGCTGCAACTCTATGAGACCCCATTTATCTTGAAAATTAATAAAACAGAGAACGATTCATAAAACACATAAAGATACGTTTGACATTTTTATTTATTAGATACATTAAATTATCCTTAGATAAATTAAAGACATAAAAAAAGTTTTCAAATCAACTAGATATCAGCATATTTAGATACATAAAATAATGCAGAAATACGAATGACTTTTATGTAGTTTTTAGTTTTTGCCTGAATCTAAAAGATATTCTACATATCAACAATTGGAATTAAAAACTCTTAAATTTATGAACTATGAATTTATTTCAAAAACATTTTATTTTAAATAATTTATTCAAATTACTGTTGTTCTTTTTTTCGATTATTAATAAAGAATACGTATTTAAGAAAAAAAATACTTTAATTAAATGTATCTAAATTGCGTGGATGATTTTTATGTATTAAGATAAATAAAAAATATAAAATGATTTTGAAATCATTAAAATGAAAGAATATTATTTTACAGATAAATGATTAGCTGATAGATTATACTTTTAACTAATACATATAGATAGATAATACTTTAATAAAATGAATGTTCTGAATTTTTTTTCTCCTTTTTCATCAAAGAAAAAAATGCTTCCTGAGATTACGTTTATCCCGCAAAAAATTGTAGTAAAATATTCATGAAAAGATAACAAAACGGAAAATTTTCTCTGCATCAAACAAAATAACTGAAGTGGAAAGGGAAAAAAATTGCTACAGAGCAACCTTCTTTTAAAAATATAAAAGTGCATCCTTTC
>JAPMOQ010008583.1:66119-82072 GCA_026543055.1 Argiope trifasciata | reverse complement strand
TCTCCGTGAGAACATGGGGAACCCATATATCGAGCTTCGAGGTTAATTCCAGGCCTTTCAGGTGGTCATAAACAGTTGAATTCGATAACTTTAAGATCTCACCGATCTCACATGTTGTTATTTGCCGGTTTGCATCAACTAATGCCTTTATCTTGTCTTTATCAGCTTCAACCGACCTTCCAGAACGTGGTGCATCTTCGACATCAAAATTGCCGGATCAAAAATTTGCAAACCAGTTCTGACACTGGTGTATTGTCAACACATCTTCTCCATACACTTCGGTTAATTTCTTTCTGGCTTGAACTGCATTTTTACCTTTTCTGAAGTAAAAAAGTAAAATATGACGAAAATGCTGCTTATTGCTCTCCATATTTAAAAAGGCATCAACCAAAAACTACTGCGTAGAATTAATAGAACTTTTTCACACACAAGCCTTGCAATATCAGCTCTCAAGACATATAATGGTTATGCGGCTTAAGTGTGAAGTTGGTTTCGAAAAAACGTAATTAAGTCCTCTGACGGGAAAAAACGAAATTACTTTCCGAACAACCCAATAAATCGGGATATTATACTTGTATTGAAAAAAAATGTTTTTACATCCATAAAAATTGAAAATTCCACTTAAAACCGACATGTTTGTTTCGTTTCATTTCCTTGCGTTTAATAAAAAATAAAAAATAAAAATTTGATGATTTTTTTGAATTTTTTTTTCAAATAATTTTGTAAGGAAGCTGTTAAGTAACTGAAAACGTAAGGTACGATATAAATATTTCTAAATGAGGAAATATTTATAACGGACTAAATGAGGAAACATTATTTCTAACCTCAAACTTAACCTACTAGCCGGCGGGGCTGTCATACCAGCATGAAAGGTCACGCGTATTTCTCACATACGCTACCGTAAAATGTAAATTTTCAAAAGCGTAACTACTAAAATTATATTGTAAATAGCTTAGGATTAATAACTACAATTACTTTAAACATTTTTTTTATATAAAAAGATGCAGAAACAATATAAACATAGATTCCAATAACAATATAAAATGAACACAGGTTAACTAATTTGATTTAAAAATAATCTAAAGGAAATTTCCAATATTTTGATAGAAAAATTTGCATTTAAGATTTAGAAGTGTATAAAATATAGAATTTATGTATAAAAATGAAATTGTAATTGATAATTAGATATGAAAATATATAATATAGTTTCATTGATATTTCTTTGCAACGTTGCAATTTGAACAAATATGTTTAGTGTTTAGTTATATATATATATATATATATATACAGGAGAGAGAGAAAAATATCTGAAAAGTATATTGTCAGTTTTTTATACTAATATAAGTCCTGAAATGTCACTTCCCCTGTAAAAGGTTCAATTGAAAATAAGCAACAGGAATATCAAATTTTATTGGCGTTTACTTCACATGTGATTTCCCAAGATTATACATCTTTTTTATGAGAAAATATGCACAGAGCATTGATACGTCAGGGAAGTGATTTTTTTTTTCATTAGCTCTAGCTAATTTAGCTGAAACATTCAAGATCTGATTTGTAGAATACAATGACTAATTACGGTTCCATTCTGATAATAATCAAACAAAAGAAAATGTTTGACAATTTGGGATTTCAATTATTATGCTATTGCATACTAGAATGATAATGGTTAAGCAGAGTATTTTTATATCATATTAGGTGGATAATAAACGATTATAGAGATGAAATACTGATTTCTCTTCTCTGATTTTTTCAATGAATTAGATTCTTTCCTAAATGGTATGAATTTTTCTGTGCACTTCGGATGTGTTAAATATTAGATCCAGTAATGTTTTGTAATATCAGAAAGTTAAGGAAAGTTTATAAAATTCTGATTCTTTTTACATATTTTTAAAAAAGACAAGGGAAGAAGTCAGTGAAGAAGGTAATAGAATATTATTGTAATTTATATCCGGAATAATGTATCCAACTTTTTCAAAAACATAATTTAAAGTAAAAAATGTGCTAGATATTCCAATAAAAATATAAAATAAATTTTCATGAATTTGATTACAATTTTTTAAACTGTGCTCATTAATTTCGCCATGTGCAATTAAAGAAGAAGTATTTTTATTATGAAATTTATATCAACACATAATATCTGCAGTAAAATATGATATTTAATGCACTAAATCATTTTCACTTAAAATGATGGCAACTCTAGATATCTGTTAATTTTGAATTGTCTTTTTTTTATTTTTCATAACGCTTTGCAAGGTTTTGCGTCCAATCAATATGAATTGAGGTATATCAAATATACGTTCGAAGGAAATTTTTTGAAAAATTGGATTTTAAAAACACAATTTATCCTTTTCAGATGTATTTTGAGTTATAAACACTCTAAATACAAAAAAAAAAAAATGTTTGGAAATATAATATATTTTGAGAAAAAGGAAAATGTGTAGTAATTTTTCATGAAATTTAACAAAAACGGTTAACACTCTACACAAAATTGTAATGCAGCAATGCTATTTTTCTTTAAAAATATTTTGAGAAGAAAATTTACGAGAGAAAACATACATATACATATATACCTCTATTAGTTTTTTAGATATGTATAAAAATGATATATGTATGAAAATTTGTATGAAAATTAAAATTTTCAGAAATTAAAGTTAAAGACAAATTTTAGCAGAACAATATGCTTTGTTTAAAATTCCACTGCATTATAGGTGAAGCCTTTCTTTTCATAGAAAAGATAAATTGTTCCCGAAAGAGGAATATCAGTAAATAATAAAAAAATGACCATTTAATAAAAACATCTATATGGTCGATTACCAGTGATTTTAATGTAATGGACACCTTAATATTGAATCATAATTATTTTCTGAGATCAAGTGATGGCACAAATGGTTTAATCATTCCGGGTTCATTTACTGACTGTGGGCCAGTCTGGAATTTAAATTAAATATTTTAATAGATTTTAATTAAATATTTTAATATTAGGGAGCCCAAATGTTTCTCTCTTATCGTGCTATTAGCCGTCTCTGTTATCGGCTTTAGGCTCTTTTTCTAGTTCATTATGGACTACACCACAAAAAAGTTATTTTGTCTATTTGATAGGATTTTAAGCACAAGCTCTTCCATCAAGGGATTTTCGACAAGCTCTTCCACCAAAGCGAGCAATAAATTCCACGAAATCCTGTCAACAACAGGATCAATTGAAATCTACTATAGCAGAGAAAAAAGGTCAGAATTAATGAATGGACGAATCGCTTTTATCCATCATGACAACTCGACTCCCCATATTGCATTAGTTGTAACGGAAAAGCTCTTATTATTTGATTGGAATATTTTACCGCATTTTTCAGATTTTACAGATCTCGCTCCATCTGATTATAACTTATTCCTGCCCTTAAAAATTCTCTTCCTGATAAATATTTTAAACCCAACAACGAAATAAAAGCTCGAGGATTATTTATCGTGCAAGGCACAAGAATTTTGGAACGAAGACATAATAAGGCTTTATCGGTCGGTCGGCCTAATGCCACTTGGTCATATCAAGCCGAATAAGAGTAATTTTTTCAAATGCAGGCAGAAGTATGCGCCTTTAGTTGTTAAAAAGCACCGTTAAGGTGAAAGTACGACTTTTTCTCGAACACACTCAACACAACCCTTTTTAGAAGGTAGTCGAACTTATTCATCCATCCGCAGGTGTGAATTTAGATTTAAATCAGAGACCAACTCATCTCAGATTCAGTACCC
This sequence comes from Argiope trifasciata, assembly GCA_026543055.1. NCBI lineage: Eukaryota > Metazoa > Arthropoda > Arachnida > Araneae > Araneidae > Argiope > Argiope trifasciata. The sequence goes on along the minus strand of JAPMOQ010008583.1, from coordinate 78,331 downwards.
AAAGAGGTATTATTTGTATTCTGAACTCAGAGGACTTTGCAGTCACGGCATATTTAATGCACCCCACCTGATATTAGCCAACACGGTAGTCTTTGGCTGAGACGAGAAGAGAACTCGCTGTCTTTCGATTACGAAACTGACGCTCTACTAACCAGGCTACCACTGCCTCATAAGGATTTGTAAGAAATGAAGAACTTAATAAAAAGGCAAAAGAGTCGAACAATAAAACAAAAAATATCTTACACAATAAATATTGTGTATTCATTTCATATTGAAAATAGGAAATAAACTTATACGACACCCTAATAATATCCTTATAATACGTATCCTTATAATGTTTCAAAATATATAAAAAAATATAACACTGCAATAATTTCTTAGGTAATATTGTTAACGTAGTTAAGAAATGAGGTTAAGAAATTTTTTAAAATTTTTTTGTCCAGATTTTTTATAATACTATATCTCAAATACTTGGCATACTTTTTTCTTCTTATTTCAAATGCTATAGATCCGATTTAACTATTTATCTAAACTTGGTAATTCTCTTTCACACATTGAATAGTAATAAATCAAATAAACTTTTATCTTTCCAATATAACGTGCAAAAGAAGGAATTATTTACCATATTTTATAGAAATACGATTGTTGAAAAAAAGTATTGTGTAATAATTTTTAATTGAGAAAAAGGTTGTTGACTTTGAAATTATATAATTCATGTTATTTTTAATGATAATTTTTTTATAATAAAAAATCTTTAAAGTTTTTATCACGACAGTTTTGAATACAGATTTTTATTATTGCCTTAAGGAAATTTGTTCATAAAAGGAAGGAATTTTAATCGAAAAATTTTAAACTAAATCTTCTTTGATCAATAAGCTAAAAAAATCATTATATAGTTTACAGTTTAACTTTAGTTTTCTTTACAAAAATCAATACTTTACACAATATTTTAATAATTGGGAAAGCGTTTATTTTAATTATCTCAGAATTTCAAATTATTTATATCAAATGAGATCTCGTTCAATAAGAAATTTCAAAAAGAACCTCTATCTTTAATTTTTTGATTTTGGTAAAAGAGAAAACTTTTTATTCTAACTTTAAATGTTCTCTTTTAAATTCTCTGAAACATTGAAAAGAAGTTTTATCATTATACATACAAACCATAAAAGATGTGTAGTATCAAGTTTTGAAAAAATAAGTTTCTCATGTTGATTAATCTTTTAAGAATAATGTCTCATTTAATCTATTTCATATTACCTCAGATGATTTTAGTCCTTAACAATATTTTTTAAAATACACTTTTTTTTCAAATTATTGCCATGAAACCTAACCACCGGGTTGAATTCTATATTTTTAATCCTACATTTTTTCTATCATGCTTATTTTGCAATAATTATATTTATGTTTTATTTTTATGAGTTAATTTCCTTGTTTAATTAATTTGACATTTATTTTAAAAGCGAAACATCAATAATTATTTTTAAAAAATTTCCATCTGATCTTGCTGGCTAAAAATAAGAAAATTATTCTCAAGAAAAACATCAATTGCAATTTATTATTGAAAGCAATGCTTTTTAAATGTTGATTAATGGAATTTGATTTTTTTTTAAATTGTTAATGTGCAATGTTTTGTATCACTCTTCCAGCTAGCTGTATGTTTTTTGAAGTAATTATTGTTCGTTATTTATGCATCAATGCAAATTTTTAAAAGTACACTGCTCAGCGTCTTTGCATATTCTATTCTTTTGTTTGCAGTTGTATACCAAAGAATTGAGCAGGCTCTCCACAGGAAAAAAGGTAGGAACGATCAATAGAATTATTTGAATAATTTTTATCTACACACATTTTGAAAATCAGAAGAAATTTATGAGCACTGAGATTAATTGATCTACATTTCATTGCTTTCTGGAGGCGGGTGAATCAAAATATATGCAATTCCTCTCTTTTGTTATGTTCCATATATCCGAACATACCATTTTAAAAATAATTATGTAATGCATATGATTTATACTTTCTTATCAATTACAATGTATGATACACATAACTAGAATTTTCCCTAAAAGATCACATAACATTAGCTTTTTAAACAGTTATTCTCCTTATATACTCAGCTCTTAATGAAGCAATTTAAATAATGGCTTACGAACTAAGTAATTACGGATTTAAGGAGAATAAATCAAACCTTTTGATTAAACATATAACTTTATTCGGTTAGGCATTGTCTATATTTGTCTATGACCTTTTCCCATCTTTTCAGGCATTTTTTTATGAATCTCGGCTTTTGATTTTGTATGGGCTATTACAACTTCAATACAAGATCCATTCTGATTTAACCTTCATATAAACTGCCCACTTCTAGTCACCAGTAATTAATTGTTTCAGAAATGGATCAATTTCCTTGCGTTTCCGAAACGAATCGCAGATCCTAATGCCTTATATCATGGATTATCTCAAACTTATGAGGTATTTCTAAATTCAGATCCTTGAAGCTAAGAGTCGGTTTTAATTTTTTTTTATGTTTGTGTGCGATACATTGAGCTTCTATGCTGTCTCAAGTGCTGTGCTATGACGAACTGAATCAATAATAGGTCTGATAGCAGTATCACAAGCAGCCAGACAGTTGAGTGTACTCCAGCGAAGAATCCCCCGAACGAAATTTAACAAATCCTTTTTCACTTTGTCATGCTTCCAAGACTTCATTCCCATATATGGCACATAACTTCTTGTATACTTGCCATGATTTCTTCCTTTTAGTAAATAATACAATAAATTATGTCTGAAATGTGCATCTCTTTCTTCCATTTATAATTGGGATAAAAGAAAACCTAAATAGCTAACTTTTTAGCTAAATTGAGGGTGGAAGTCCAATCAATAACAGACAATATAAGTTAGTTGCTTTTAGCAAGTTGACAAAAAAAAGAATGTTAAATGTTTTTCTTGACAAAATTAGCAATATCATAGTTACCAACCCAATATTTGTAGAAAACTATTATTGAAATCATGAATGGCTTAACTTGATTTCATCAGTTATTTAATTATTATTTGTTGAAAGGTACAAAATGATTGAGTATAACCTAATTGGATTGAAAACATTTTTTTTTTAAATGTGGAATTTACATCTTCTTATTCTAACAATAGTAGGTCACAATAAGAGAATCGATTTCCTCAGCAGCATTCAAAATAACAAAGACTTTGATTACAATGATTCTCAAAAATACAATAAATATCACCTTATGTAACAAGCACTATTTAATTAATGATGAAACACGCACAACATGTTTTTTTCAGCATAACTTTTATCTGCGCGTTCGCTTTATAAATAATTCAACAGGATTGTAAAGAATGGAGACCGAACAAAATCAAAGGCAACAACTGCGTTAATTCACAAAACACAATAAATATATCCTCAGGATATAACAATCATCGTTTAAGGTACAGCGGAAATGTTTTTAAAAACTTCAAGGTTTTTTATTTTATTTATTTAAAATAAAATTTTCTCCAGAACATCTGTTTTATAAATACTCTTTGTGTATTTTCAGAAACTAAAATCAGCTGCGGAATCACAGGATGTACAATAACAGATTTATTTTATAAATAAAATGCAAAATTCTGGGGAAGGAAACCGTTATTCATTAGATTTTATGATACTGTGTTACGAAGCAATTTAACCGGATATAATCCTTTCGTTTATTGTTTCGTCGTTCGATAAGAAAACAGGGACAAAAAAGAGAATAACGGTTTATTCTGAATAACGTTTTGGAATCAGTTGTTTTAAAATGAAGCCGACATTTAAGTTTCAACTTTGTTCAATTACAATTCCGTTGACATGAATATCTGCTTAATTTAGCAATGTACATGATGGTTATAATTAAAATTTCATTTTGAAATAACTATAAGAGAATCAAGTGCTATCACATTCATAATAGTTTTAAAAAGTCTTAGGATTTGCTTTTGAGCCAAAAAAAGGTTGAAAACTCACCTCCAAGGATAAAATGAAGTGATAATCAATATTTTTAAGAAAAATGAGGCATGAAGGCATTGGTTTAAATGTTTTTAATCGTTTCTAAAGCGTGTTACAAAGCATGTTCAATCTGGCATCCACGGTTTTCTGAAAGTCAGTTAAAAAGCATTATTGCATTCTCAATACTTAGCATATCAGCAGTGTTACTAACCTTTAGGTTTATCACATCTTTCAGTTTAGTCAAATTGTTTAGATTATCACCATAAACAGCAGTGCTTTTTTAGATATAGTGCTATTGAACATGCTTTGTAACACGTTTCATAAAAGATTAATCAGATTTTAAATCTATGTCTTCATTTCCTGTTTTTTTTAACAATACTGCATCGCTATTGTTTCCTTGGTGGAGAATCGTAAATGTATTTTTTTGACATTAAAGTAATTCCTATGATATATTTTAAACTTTTACCAAGTTTAATAACATTTGGTCCAGTAGCTTTCATTTTCTCACCATTTTAAAGTGAAATTTTAACTATAACCACCCTGCGTTTTAAACAATCTTAAATATGGCATACAAAAATTCTGAAAAGCTATATAGATTAAACCCTGACACAGTATCCAAAAAATCTATGTTGGAAAATTTTTGCATGATGCAAGAACTTTTTATAATCATAAAATAGTAGTCTATACTTATAATAAAGTACAATGTGTGTGTGTGTGTGTTGGCGCTCTACAGACCAGACCGTTGTACCTACAGCTACCAAATTTGGTACATGTATACCTTGGAGGTCGGGATGTGCACCTCGGAGCCTTTTTTCGAATTCTTAATTAGAATTGAATTAATTGAAATTTAACTGAAAGTTCAACGATTTTCCGCTATAACTTCCGAAAATATTATTGCACAAACATGATTTTTACATCAATTTAAAGATTAAAAAATTAGCCAACTAATGGTATCAGTGTTTTAATGTATAACTTAAGCTTCTATTTTTAACTAATTTTTAAAGAAATATTTTAACTATGTTTTACAACAATATATTTCGGACAAAACAATAAAATTTAATCTGCACGAGCACGTCAAGGGGGAAAAATTAGGTTTTATCAGCGTGTTGACATCCTATTGACGGAAGTTCAAACTAAAAAAACAACTATCATTGCAAATTAAATCTAAAGAAATGCAACTTTTAGCACGTGACTGGATAAAATAAGAGAAATATAATATGTGACATTTTCTAAAATAAATAATGAACGAGCAAAGGGAAAAAATAGCTTTTATTAGCTCTGTTGAAATCATGCTGACAGAAGTTCAAATTAAAAAATAAATTAATTATGACTGCAAATTTAATCGAAAAAAAATGTAACATTCACCACGTGATTGGATGAAATGAAATAAGCATTAAATGTTATGTTTTCTAAAAAATAAATACAAGACAAAGGTTTCTATGATCGTTTGCAACATCTATATCATTAATTTAGTAAATCAGTGTTACGTGACTTTCGAAGTTTAAGTATATCTGGCAGAGAAATTATAAAGAGAGCAAGGCACATAAGTATTTAATTGAAAATTTTAGACCCCATTACTCTTGGGGAACCAGCTGGTCGCCAAAGGCGTCTAGTAATTAATAAAATCGTAAAAATATAGTAATAGCTACAAAAACAGTATTATGAACATTAATTTGTATTTTTATGCATAATGTTTCATAAGATAATTTATTTTGTGATAATCACTAAACTTGTACATATTAAAATAAATAATTCAGCTAAGTTAATTTAACCCGCATTGTCTTAAAACTTCTGTCTTTTAAACTTAAGAAATATTTTATAGTTATTGCTAATTATAAAAAATAAGAATATATTTTTGTATCCAACTATTCGGGTTTTACAAGGCAACCTGCTTTTGTGCGATAGTTGTCACAGCTAAATTTTTGAACGGACGAATGAAAAGTTTTCGAAATTTTGTTTAGAAGTTTTATAAATAAAAACAAAATGTGTAAAGAAATGTAAAATTTAAAATACGACGCCAAATAAAATGTTTTTCTTAATATAATTTTGATGGAAACTTCTGACACATGTGCCGTTTTATTAAATGTGTTTTTTTTCAAGAATTTTCTTCAAAGTTCACTTTAATATAAAATGTCATGAATTTCCTGCCAAAGATTCAATTTTTTTATATTTAGGGAAATCCAAATAAGAAATTACCAAGTTAAATATTAAAAAAAAATGTATTATTTATAGTAAGGAAATTGAGAAGACCGATTCTATTGAAATCTAAAATGTGACTGGATATATATATATATATATATATGTGTGTGTGTGGGGGGGGGGGTGTAATGATATTTAAATATTTAATTTAAGCTTAATTAATTTCACTTTAATTTAGCCCATATCAAATTCATTCTAAAATATTCTCTTCTTTTCCTGATCACGTTTCCTTTTATCTATTTACTTAATTCTCTTTACTTTCTATTTATTTAATTTATTCAGCAAGAGCTCTAAAATTGTTAAACCGATTGATCCCCCTATTCCAAGTTACGGGACAAAACCCTACTGACGTTAGCATCTTCTAAAAAAGATCCCTATTATTCACTTCTCTGTTTTGACGCGTGTAGAGAAATATCCATCAAAACACTACTGTATTATCTTTTATTTTCTTTTACATTTGCACCTTACTGTGAACTAACACTCCTTGTGTATGCTGCTTTTGCCTCCTAGAAGTCAAATAAAACTAAATAAATTCAAAGTGTATCTCTGTTTTTGCCTATGACATTGCTTCAAATATTATACTTATATATAATATGCAGTATACATTGTATAGCATCTATGACAAGACGTGTACCAATTATTTAATGCACCTCTCTACTTTTGAAACATATATTTAAAAATGCAATTGTGATATAATTGCATTTAATATTATTTTAGTGTATAAATGTTTAAAAGTAAATCAACAACCAATAAAAAATCGAATTAATAATTAATATACAATGAATAGAATTACATCAGATTGAAGATATTTACATCATTAATATTTAGATTTCGAGATGGATTTTCTGAGTAAATATCTAAATATCAACTTACACGAACAGTTACACATGAGCATTTCAAATCATGGGAATGCAAAGCCCCTTCAAATAAGTCAAAACTGGATAGCCGTATAACGAGCAACTGAAAGTCACCCCATCCTCTAAGAAGTCGGCTGTATCATCTGAAAAATATGATAGAAATTAGTCGAATCAAGTATTTACGAATGAAGTGATTTGGTTTGTATTCAATCTGTAAGTAATTATTCCAATTTTATTTAGCTTAATTTAATTCTGCTATGAATTGTTAATCCCACTGAAAAGAAACTGAACACATTCATCTCTAAACTTTGCATGACAAAATGATTATTTTTTTTCCGTTTTACAATGACAATAGGATGATGTGCCAATGGATAAATCTTGATGTATGAAGAAGTTACGAAGTATTTTACATTACTGATTCCAATCATTATTACAAAGAGAGATTTTACACTCAAGTATGAATCATTTCGTAATGCTGACACTAGTTATTATTGGAAAAAGAAGTTTTGGTCTCGAGTATATTTCACATTTGTTTTCCATTTGAAAGCATGATTTGATCTTTTACTCATGATCCTGCAATTCTCACATAAAAATATATTTTGTAAAACTTTTTGCCTTCTTATGTACAATATTTTTCGAATTTATATTTGTATGGACTCTAAACCAGTTTTAAATTGCCTGCTTCTTTTAATCTCAGTTATAATAATGGAGCTACACAACGTCTCAACTGTAATTAGACCTTAGCAGGAGTGAGTTTCATCCATTATATTTTCCAGGTGTTTAATGGCTTTATAAAGGGCATCAGCTTCTACTGCGAATATACTTGCTTCATCATTAAATTTAGACTCTTTATTTTCATTTGTGTCATTAAAGCAAATTATTCTTCAACCAGCAATATGAATTGTATGGAAACGTCTTCATGTAAATGACTTGTAAATCTCAATATGCCAATTAATGTTTATATAGGTCTAAAGTAGAATTAAATCCTTTTTAAATCATTTTAAATTATGATATTTTTGAACATATTTAAATTTCTATGTTAAGGTATCCGATTACGTTCGAAGAAAATTTTTTAAAAAATTGGATTTTTTAAAAACTAATTAAAATTATGGTTTTTAGATATATTGTCAATTATAAGGCAAAATAATATAAATATAAAACATTATTTGAAAATATAGTATATTTTTAGAAATAGGAAAAAGTGTAGTATATTTTAATGAGATTTAACCAAAATGGTTAACACTCTACACAAAATGATAAATGATAATAATATATTTCTTTGCACACAAGGTATAAAATATAATGATGAATGAAGTAAACCAAAATCTAAGGCAGATTTTGAGATGCCAACAAGTTATGGGTAAAAATATACGTATATATGCATTTTTTCCACAAATTCTAAATTTAATTTTCCTAAACACACCTATAAACGAAACGCCTTTCATCAACCATGAAAAAGTTTGGTTCATTTCATTGCCCAAATCATTTAAAACACTCGCAGAAATTTCCATGAAAATATCTCTATTAGTTTTTGAGATATCATGTTAATGGTGGAGAATTTTTATGAAATTTAAAGTTTTGAGAAATCTGAAGATAAATACAAGTTATAATTGTGAAAAATATGTTTGGCTCTGAAATTCTCTTGGATGATAGGTCATGTCTTCCTTTTCCTGAAAAGATAAACTACTTTGGATAAAGGAAAGTCTGAACAGCAAGAAATAACAATTTTAAAAAAATTCGTCAATGTGGTCGATAACCAGTGTTTTTAACGTAGTCGGATATCTTAAGAAATGATGAATGTCCATTATAAACATTATTTTCAGTCTTATCAGTAACTCTCTGATTCACCCGAAGGGCCGCGGTGGTCTGATGGTAAGGTCCCGGCTTTGGACTCGGAGGGTTTCTCGTTCGAGAATCGATTCCACCGAAGAATCGTCGTGAGAGGAGGTCTCTTGCATGTTAAATCTGTCAGGCCAAATGTCCTCCCTCTGGTGGGGTGTGGGGTGGAGAGAGGGGTACCAGTTCAAGCGTCGTCCTCGTCATCTGACCGTAGTTTAAAATGACGAGGTCCGTCCCAAAATAGCCATCGTGTTGCTTTAAACGGGATGTTAATATAACTAAACAAAACTATACCGACCCATGAAGGCACACGGATACAGGAAACTGAATACTGACCTTCGCAAACAACAACAGCATTGTTGAGAACTGTGGATGAGTCCTAAGAGCTATCATCAGCCATGGTACAGCCCTGCCTGTAGGAAGTACATCTCGTCATCGATGGGAGAAGCCAGATTCCTTAGCTATTAATGCACCTACAAGGGTTGGGAGATCCAACTACTATACCGAAAACATCGTATCCTCTTATTGAGTTGCCTCCTCTCTAGGGAAGAATGCTTATGTTAATTAGACATGAAAACATTTCAGCTCAAATAATTAAATTCTTAAATTCTATTATTTACACTGTTAATTTTTTCCGTTTATTTCTTGCTCAAATCCCCCCCCCCCCAAATTATAATTTTTTTTCTTGTATCCATTCATAAATCCATTGAAAATGATAATTTTTACTTTCACTGAATAATTTCAAATCAGATTTCAATGCCTTAAAAATATGAGTTTAATATTGTCTCCAAATGCTGAAAAGTTTCTAGAAAATTAATTTACAAAAAGAATAATTTTTATATTAAATTATATTGAAAAAATTAACATACTGACATATACATATTCAACATTCAATGCAAGTTCCAATTTAAAAAAATGTATCGAAATGGTTGTTTACCATCACTAGAAACTGAAAATAATGCTGTTTTTTTCATTCCTTCAAGTTTTCGGCAAAACAAATTTTTAAGAATGCATTAGAAAGTCTAAAATCCAATAAAATATAAAAGTCTCAGAAAATCTGAAATCAAGTTTGCTATAAACAATATTCAGGAAATTGGATTCCGCTGAAGAAAATAGAAATCTTGTTAAATTTCTCTTTTAAAGGATGCTTATATGTTTTTTATTTAATTTTAGTCCACATTGAAATGCCTTTATTGGTATATTAATGTTTCATCCTTAAAGATTTTCTCTTTGATAACCGTATTTTTAGTTGAATTATTTACTATAGTTAGCACAAAAAGTTAATCAATTCGACAAGAACGATTGATGGAAAAATGAAATGTTTATTTTTGAAAGACCGAAATATATTTTAGAAAAATTTAGTCACAAATTTTGATGAAAATTGGAGCTATAAACTAAAGATATATCCCTGAATAGTAAATGGTGGTTATAATTAAATTTGAGTTATAAACAGCATCATACAACGCAAACGGGTAAGTGGATTGCAATGAAATTTGGTATTTAGATTATACACGAGATGCGTTCATGAAAGTTTGAAAAAAAAGTTCCAAAATGTCCACCAGAAGGCACCTTTTACGGAAAAAAAAAACATTCATTTACAGTCCATATATGTCTTCCTGTGTTGTTCATGTGTTTTGTCCCTTGAAAAAGCATGAAAGGAAAGCGTTTCAATTCAGACGGTGAACTCAGGGACGCTTGGAAAGATTGAGTCACGTCACCGGCATAAGAATTCTGGTAACTAAGAGTCCATCGGCTCGTTCATTATTGGATCATTGTGCTCAGGTCTATGGTGTATACTATGAATAAAGTATCCAACCACAATATCGTTTCGTACCTTTTCATTTCCTCTAGTAATAAATTTGAGCATGTTTTTTTTATTGAAACTGAGATTAAGTTTCGAATATTTTCTTTGATATTGTTCCATTCATGATTTGTTTTTGTTTTAAAAACGTACAGGAAAAATTGCAGTTTCCGTTGAAGACTGCAAAATTTCCAAAAAGACTAAATATCTTTAACCACATTTCTTCAGTCATTTTTTAATATGCAACAGTAAACACTTGCTAATTTAAATTCCTGCTGCTTTCTGTTTCACTTTAATATAAAGATATGCAGATCCTATATACAATATTCCTTAAAGTACATTCTCATATAATATTTATTGAATAGAATTCTTAATTTGAATTTGTCTAGACGTCTTGATGCATTATTATAATGCAAAGTTTAATGTTATACATCGAAGCCAGATCACGGAATATATATTTGGAGCAAATGGTAATATATCTTTTCACAACATTTCAACAAGATTAAACAGTCAGGTAATTTTAATCCTAATTTTGCAATAAAATCTATTTGTGCCTTTAAAAAATACATTTTTGTGAAATAGTTTAATTTTTTTATGAATAGTATTGCAAGAATTTTTTTTGTCCTTATAAGCCACATATTTGTAAACTTTCGAATTTTTCAGTTTTTACATTTTTTAAGTATTTGCTATATCAGTGTTGCTTTCGAGAAACATATATGTTAATTCATATTAGATGGTAAAATTCATCCGAAACTACAGTTGTTTGTAACGAAAAATTCGTCTTCCTGCTAAATTCCTAGGCGAGCATGTTTGTTAAGTGCCTAAGTAAAAACGGTGCATATCAGTTCTATTATTTAATTGCTTTATTATTAATAGATCTTTATTATACAATCTTTATTCTGTCATAATAAAATTATTTATGACAAATTAATAGAGTTAGAATGCATAACGGCCTAAAGAACTATAATTTATTGTAACGGAATTAGTAATTTTATAAGCTTTATTTTATCTGCAACAAAATGAAAAAAAGGCACTTTAGAATTCTCTAGATGTTTCTTCTCGATTAACCAAATTTGCAGCATTTTTTTGTAATTCTAGGGAACATATTTTGATTTAAGTATTATATAAAAAAATGATCAAGTAATAAAAGAATAATCTCATAAAAGAAAATAATCAGTCATCATATTTTATTACATACGATTTAGTTTAGCTTAGTTATATTAACATCCTGTTTTGAAGCAAGAATATGGTTATTTTGGGATGGGATTGTGTGGTTTAGTGGTGAAAGAGTCATGCCTGGCTATACTGCACCAGATATATGGTTAAAATGTAAAATAATTCTCTTTTACAAATATATATATAAGTAGAAGATAATTGATAAAATTACATTGCGATGTCTTTTAACATTAGAAACAAAATCTAAGATGTAAAAAATAGCATTAAGAGGAAATAAGATGATAAAAACCAATTGCTTTTAAAAATTTAAAAATATTTTTGTAGGGACGTTTACCCACAAACATTTGCATATCCACTGTTTAAACATAAAAAATCTTAA
>JAPMOQ010008583.1:33757-46119 GCA_026543055.1 Argiope trifasciata | reverse complement strand
CCAGAACTGATTTGCAAAATTTTTCCTTCAAATGAGGAGGCCAAAAAGCACCTCGATCAGTTTTTTTTTACAGCAAAGACCAAAACTTTTATGAGCGTGTAATCATGTTACTACCAAAAATATTGCAAAAGGTATTAGACCAGAATGGCAATTTTATAATTTAATAAATAATTTATTCATTAAACGAAAATTTCTTTTCATTTTGACAAAAAAATACGAAATGACTTTCCGAACAACCCAATATATAAATAGCTGCTGATTGCAGTTCAGTCATTTGAATGCTTATTGCTTACATTGCGTGGATTACAATTTCATCCATGTCCAATTTCAATGTGCATATTTTTATATCATATATTTTACAATATGCAGACTGAAATGCGTGCTTGAACAGAGCAATAATGATGTCGTGCTAGCGTTACTACGGAATGGCAGTGCAGTAGCTCCTCAGGATAAAAACATCTGCCTACCCGAGGGCAGAAGTCAGACTTATAATTCATCTGTGTAGTGACAGCTTAATCAATCGAAACTATAACGCCACATTGGTAAACCTCGGACAATGAACCTTCAAATAGCTATCTTGGCGTCATCTACCTACAACTTACGCAACCAAAGCAAAGTCGTCAGACTCACTTGAAGCAGCAGCTATATTCGCTGGTGGTACTGTATGACTTCTTTAGCTCGTCATAACGCTTGGCGGTACCGAAGTATTCTCTTCGTTCACCATAACGCTTGGCGGTACCGAAATATTCACTTCGCTCGCTATAACGCATGGCGGTACTGAAACAATTTCTTCCCTCGCCATAACGCTTGGCGCTAGAAAATCGTTTGTCTCTCTCTCTACAGATTCACAGGTAGGGGAGTATTGCGGTGACATCTTAATCAGCCAACTCCACTGCCACATCTGAAGATGAAACTCACACATTTGATTTCATAATCCCTTTTTACAAGGGAGCTGTTTCACACACCTAACAGATAGAACGCAGATGGACGAACACAATATCCGAACAAGGGATGCCCTGATCACGGGGAAAAAGCGCTATTCCTAGACCTATAGGCTGGCCAAAGTAGCAAATAAGTCTGTTTGTCAGTAAATTACCTCTTTCGGAATGTTTGCTCTTTTATTAAATAGCCCACTACTAGATTCTATTTATTTTATTTTCCCAGTACTGTTCATCATGGGGTACACATTATGTGCAATTTGAGCTGCTGTTCTGGTATATTCCATGCATCAGTCATTTACGGTTTTTTTAATATATTGAATAAACTTTCTTCGTCTTTTTCTGTTTTAAATGCACTTTTTTGTATGTGGCGTGATTATTTTCAGAAGACAAATTTTTTTCGAAAATTAGGGGTTGCGGAGGTATGATTCTCGGAATAATTTCTGTCTTTTGAGAGTGAAAGTTTACCCAAATAAAAGATGCGGGAATCTCATATATGTGTTGAAAAATTTGCCGAATGTTACTTTAACTTTGTTTTTATCTTAATTCTGGTACATAGTTCAAACAGAATCATTAATATGTGTTAAGCAAATATATAATTTCATAACGGATGTTTATTTAATTATATAGAAATACTGAACATTTAGAAAAAGTAAATTAACAAAATTATTTTTCAAAAAAAAAATCAAAATGTAATGATATTGTATGATATGAAAAGAATATACAAGTCAAGATGAATATATTGGAAATATGTTTTATTTTGACTATAAGGTATCACATTTCATTTTTACGTTTCAGTGTCATTTATGTGCTTAATTATTTAATAAAACAGACTTCAGTATTTGTTACAGTTTAGATGTCCAAAGAAATGCTATTGATTATGATCAAAATATTCAAATTTTCTTAAAGTCATTATCTATGAATAAACCGAGTATGCATTAAAAGTTCATAATAATTTTTTCATAATAGACTAGACAAAATAAACAATATTTCTATATTATATATATATATTTTTAAGAGATAATGAGAAATCGAATAAATATTCTTGTTTCACATTTCATTCAATTTCATGTATAAAAATATGTATGACTTTGGAACCCTCCCCCACCCCAAAGATTTCAAGAAAATTCGGAAATTCTTAAGACATCTATAGAATGAAATTGTAAAATAGCTTTTCCTACTTTATATTAAAGTAGATATGTTCTTAAATACCTTGGGTAGCAGTATAATAACATATTTATTTATTTTTGAAAATGAAAACAGGTTTATTCTTTCATTAAAGAATTTAATTACTTAATTTTAAATTCTGCTGAAATTATTACATGCAGAAATTTTATTAGAATCTGTGTGTATGCCATTATAAGAGGTGAGAGGTTTTCTTCCATAAAAATATTTGCGATTTAAAAAAAACGGATGATATAACAATGAAGGTCGTCAAAACAATGAAAGTTCATTAAAAATATATGAAAAATCTTCTTTCCGATTATAATACCAATATGTCAAAGTTGGTCTGTGGTTTTTACAATAATATCTGTGAAAATTTATTAATCTGGGATTTAGAAAATAATATTTAAAAGAATAGTGTATTAAAAATTATTTCCAATCGCCATAACTGTAACAAGTCGCTAAACAGGATGATCAAATTTTGCCTTTGGTGACTTGGCGAACATTGACTGGCTATCTCTTACACCGGAAAATGGAGCTCTTGAAGTTTTTCGGTCAAAGTGTGATTTTCTTTTGTGCATGCATCAACCCCATGTCTACTTTCTAAATTTGAACAGCATTTGTCAATTAAAATTTATTTCAAATTGTACTTGATGAATTTCTATAATATACAATTATCGTTATTATAACCTTTATCTCTTAAAATTATTTTTCTTTCATAGAGAGAAAAAAAAAGTAGACTACTTCAAAATTACTTTATAGCATAGAATATTTATACACTGGTCGGATTGATTTCTAGGACATTAAATTGGTGGCGTTATATAAATATTTTCTGATACCTTTATTGCTAATTCTATAATTAGAATTTATTCTAGTCATTTGTCTATTCGATAGCCGACTTTACTTAAAACCTAATTGATCGGGTGATTTTATTAACATGGACAGAAGACTAAAACATTGGAAGCACTATCGACACTAATTCTCCATTTTTATCTCTTTTTACAATAGCTGATTTCAAATTAAGGTACCCCAAGAGACTGAAACAAAAGATCATCATCAATTATTTTGGAAAAGGAAAATGAGATTGCGGTTGTAATGATAGACCATAAACAAATACGGAAGAATAAAAATTGTTGAATCGCTATTTTTGGGAAATGGGTGTTTCTGGAACAGGAAAAGTTATTTATAAGAAACTCGCATCACGTGGACGACTGTTCTATGAGAATAAATTATTTATCTTTCATCTGAAATATGGCAAATTACTCAGAATTGTCTTATTTGACTTGACAATCGAGTATTCATTTTGATATCGACTTTTCTTTATTTTTATTGATCCAAGGCAATTGAATGACACTCTAATAGAAGAAAATTTTAAATGAGATTATTGCAACTATGCCGAATGATTTGCATTCTGCCACCAATAAATTATTATTTCATTAATTTCTTTTTATAACAATAAAAGAAAAACGTTTCAATAGACATTTAATGGATAATCTCGTGAAGTAATAGCTTCTTAATTTTAGTTTTCAATTTAAATTTTCTTTAAATATTTGCCAACAGAGAAATAAAAGGCAGAAAAAAAATTAATCGTGTCATTACTATTAGAATGTTTAAGAATTAGGAAATGTAATAATTTTAAAAAAAATCGGTGATAGAATCTTAAATATTATTGGACATTTCTAAAAATCTTAAAAGATTCCAATTTCGGAATTGCTGCATTTGATAATGGAAGGAGTTGTATCAAACTATCAGCAATATGTCAATAAAATAATTTGAAATGCAATACTATAAAAGCAGCTTCAGATGATAAGAAGAAATGATAAATAGTGTTATTTTTTACAATTCCATTCTTCTTAATAAGATTTTCTTATAAAGAGTCCATTATTATAATTATAATTCCCACCTTCTTATTCGATATCAATGCTCATTTTAGCATTGAAACGAATTTCCAATGGAATATATATTTATCAGTATTATCTCATATGGTTACTATTGGTATTATTATTGGATATATTATTATTGGTTCTTCCTCAAACAATTTGTCTAAAGATACCTTTACATTCTAATAATTATATTTTTTGGAATGCATCTGAATCGAGAAAAAAACCCATGAAAGTGTAACTCGCAAACATAAATGTATATATATACTGCAAAAGTATGTAGAACTTATTCATGTTAAGATAGTTATAAAGTACTTTTAAACTTTTGTATCTTTGGCTTTTACAACATATTCCAATATTTAAACGAAGTTACTTCTGTAAGAATCGTGTAATTACAATGGGGTGTGTTAATAGGCCTGTTTCAAATAGTTCTTCTACATATATAATTATTTTTTATTGATTTCATGTTATCAATAATACATTTGAACTGAATTTTAAAAATATATTTGAGAGTTTTAAAATGCTCCCATTATAAATTTAGTATTTTTTTTAAAAAATACGTAAATAGAAAATGCAGGGAAAAAAACACGAATAAAAATCCGAAAATTGAACATCAATTTAAGTTTAAATAAAAATATTGAGATTTCTTCACTGGGCAAAAGATGCCAACATATATTAAAAATCAGATGCAAATGGGCGCATAAGGGGAACCTAAATTCGTATAGAGAATACCCAGAGCGTTTTGTATTCGTAGAATAGATTGAAAGGAAATTTAAGTGTGCTTATTTGTGGATTATTTATTTGGATAAGCAAGGTTTATTTTATGTTTTTCGTTGAATCAAAGTTTTGTTACAAATTACAAATTGTGTTATAGCGAATTAAATTTCAGAAAGGCTTCAGTAGTTTAAATTGTTTCATCTTATGCGAAATTAAATATTCTGGTTTAGGACTGAACAATAACAAGTTTGAGATCTCATTCAAAAGAAGATTCTCTTTGTATTGAGCATGGGAGCACATTAATTATATTCTTCAGAATTAGATATATTCATGCAACGAAGTTTACAAACCCCTCACAGGAAAAAAAATGAGGACTTCAAAAGTTAAAATGAATTTATCTTATAAGTCCCTTTAAAAGAAGAACTGGTATGAAGAAAAGTAAAAGAAAGTATTGCATTAAGATATCCGACTACGCTAAAAACACTGGTTATCGACGACAATGGCGATTTTTTTTATTGTTACTTCTTTTAGCTCAGAATTTTCACTCTGAAATATAAATTATGATTTCTAGGAATAGGAAAGCTTAACCTATCATATAGGAAAATTTTAAGCAAAGCGTATTTTTCAGCTAAAATGTGCCTTTCACTTTAATTTTCTCAAAACTTTAATTTTCATGAACATTCTTCTCCGTAACATGATATATCAAAAACTACCATAGGAATTTACATAAAAAATTCAGCGTGTGCTTTATATGGGAAATGAAATGAAATGAACCAAAGTTTTATTGTTGATGAAATAATTTTGCATTTATAGGTGCTTTTAGAAAAATTAAGGTGTGCATTTATGGAAAAGTATGCATATGTACACATATTTTTATTTATTACTTCTTTTACTCAAATATTTTCTTAGATTTTGGTTCGTTTCATTCATCATTATATACTATAACTTGAGAACTTAGAAAAATAGAACTGCTGCATTACAATTGTGTGTAGATAGCTAACCATTTTGATTAAATTTCATTAAATTATGACAATTTTCCTATTTCTCAGGATATGTTATATTGCCAAATAAATCTGTTGTATATATAGTATTTTAGATTAATTGAAAATACATCTAAAAACCATAATTTTAAATATTTTTTTTTTTAAATCCAATTTTTAATTTTTTTTCTTAGAACGTAGACGGATACTTTAAACACGGACGCGAGATCTTCATCATCCCTCTTGCAGGTGTATGCCTTTCTGTTTTCTTTCTATTTTACCGATTTCCAAGCTAAAAAATTTTACGCTGAAGGCAGAAGTGACAAAAATAGCTTGAGTTTCCTATAAATAAGCCTTTTACACTAAAATAAAAACTTTGAAACACTTAAACACAGCTGATATGTCTCAGCTACTTACTTCTAACTTTGTCCTAGAATTTCCGTTAAACCCAAATAATCGTAGATAAAAATAAAAGTATATTTTTATAGAGGAAATTGAGTATGAAGTCTAATAACATAAAACATTTCAGATAAAAAACAATCAAATTAAAGGCTTTGTCTAGTTCATGTTATTTTCGACGCTTATTTTTCGAAAGTTGCTTTATTTCTTATCAGATTATATATATATATATATATATTAAATCTTTGGTACTACTTTTCTTTTAAGAGAAGCGAGTTTAGGAACTGACATTAGAAAGCAATTTACTCAAAGTCTGCCCTTAAATGTATAAAATATATCAGCTGATAATATTTTTGTTTTGTTTTACAAAGTACTACTAAGCTATTAAATTTTTACTATCGTCTAAAAATCTTGGATAGGTTAAAAGCTATCCTTAAGAAACTTCTTAACACTAAATCTATAATCCTATTCTTGAAATTTTAAACTGGCCAAGCATTAAAGTATAAAAGTATAAATTGCTAAATTTAGCCATAAATTAGTATGATAATAACACGGTGAATAATATGTTACATGACTATTTTTTTTTTAAATTGGTAACCTAAGATTGGTAAGGTAAAATTCATACTGATAATAATAATTTGCAGTTAATATTGTCTGTGAAAAATGTGAAAATGATATTAGTGTCTATATAATTTAACAAATCACAATTTCATATCGTTTTACAAATTTTATCTCATGTTCACCTAACAGATATCTAACGCATGAAACATTATACACTGATGAAAAAAATCCCAACACTAGGAAGGAGCTGTGCTAGATAAACGAGATTTCTTAGACGTATTTATACATCTGAAAGATGACGTCGATTCAAATTTCGAGCTACACGCGTAAGTGTGGCGCTAGTAGCGACACTATGAACATGCAAATGAGGTTTGCTTTAAATAAGAGCTATAAGGTTCGCGATCATTATTTTCAGTTTTGATTTGACGTAGTGGGTTAATGTTAGTCAAGGATGCCTCTAAGAAGACGAAGAAGCCCTTATCAACAGCTCACTGAGTTTGAACGAGGTCGTGTTGTAGGGATACGAGGAGGTGGGTTTTCTCTCCGTGATACTGCTGAAAGACTTGGCAGGAATGTATCCATTGTGCATGAGTATTGGTGGCAGTGGTCAAGGGAAGGTACTGCCTCAAGAAGACCAGGTTCCGGGCGGCCACGTGGTACTACTGAGAGGGAAGACCGTCGTATTCGGCGTATGGCTGTGGCTAATAGTACTGCGTCTACAGCTGAAATTCGAGCTGCAGTTGGCACTACAGTGACACAGCGAACTGTTACAAATCGGTTACTTCAAGGACAGCTCCGAGCCAGCGCACTGTACAGTGCATTCCACTGACTCCAAACCACTGCCATTTGCGACGTGAGTGGTGCCAAGATAGAGCTCATTGGTGGATGGAGTGGAGATCTGTTGTGTTTTCTGATGAAAACCGGTTCTGCCTTGGTCGCAGTGATAGCCGTTTGTTGGTTTGAAGGTGGCCAGGTGAACGCCTGCTAGTGACCTGTCTGCGGCCTAGACACACAGGGCCTACTCATGGAGTTATGGTTTAGGGAGCAATTTCGTATGACAGCAGGAGCACTCTCGTGGTTATCCCACGCACCCTGACTGCAAATTTCTACGTCAGTCTAGTGATACAACCTGTTGTGCTGCTATTCATGAACAGCATTCAAGGGGATGTTTTCCAACAGGATAACGCTCACCCTCGTACCGCTGTTGTAAACCAACATGCTCTACAGAGTGTCGACATGTTGCCTTGGCCTGCGAGATCACCAGATCTTTCTCCAATCGAGCACATCATTGGTCGACAACTCCAGCGTCATCCACAACCAGCATTAACTATCCCTGCATTGACCGCCCAAGTGCAACAGGCATGAAACTCCATCCCACAATCTGATATCCGACACCTGTTCGACACAATGCATGCACGTTTGCAAGCTTGCATTCAAACTTCTGGCGGTTACACCGGTTACTAATGTACCAACATTTCACATTTTCACATTTGTACCAACATTTCACATTTTCACATTTGTACCAACATTTCACATTTTCACATTTGTACCAACATTTCACATTTCACATTCACTCTTCTCGCCAACGGCTCTACCTGTGATCTTGAAATTTTAATCAATTAAATATGTTACCTAGACAAACGTATTCCTAAAATGTCATTATTGTACAATAATTTTTTCTTGGTGCTGGGATTTTTTTTCCATCAGTGTAGTAAAAAGTTTCTAAAATATCCATATATATGCTGGTATATACTAAGATTATGAATATGGTATATTATTTTAAACTTATTTAAAAATGGAGGGTGAAAATTTTTAAAAATTCATTTACTGAGATGTTATAAGCTTTTTCATTAAATATTATGAATGCTATTTTACAAATCTGCTATGATTTCTTTCAAAAACACCTAATATTAAATGGAGAAAAACGACAACTTAATTAAACAAAAACTAAATCTGCGGATAACTATTAGAGCATGGACATTTTGATGATTGTAACGTTATCAAAGGACTTGTTATATAAATATTCATTATTAAATAGAGATTGTAAAATAATATTTCACTTGAATCATTTAGCATTAGACGTGAAGGAAAAGTTTTGGATAAATATGTATTTTAAAGTATTGTACAATGATTGCCATACTATATAAATCGACGATTAAGTTGTAGCGATTCTACAAAGCAATTTTATCCCATCGATTTAATGAAAATCATTGTTTTTTCTCTTTAATTCGAAATTATTTATGGCCGTTCGATAAAAGATGATAATTGGGCAACAAACATCAATGGCTGTTTATTAGAGCTTAAAATCCTAAGCATTTTGTCACATCTAAATTCTTTTTTTTAAAGTGGCAAGTGTAATCCATGAGTTGGAGAAAAATAACAGTTTTCAATAAATAGCGGTGACGTATAAAAAAAAGCGTTGATATATAGCAATTTGGCTTTCTTTGGTGAACGATTCGTCAGACCTTGATCTTTCTTCATCAGGTGTCTTCTTCTGAAGCCAACGGACTAGTATGAATACACTATAGATAGTATAGAAGAAAGCCTGGCACCAATAAAAACGTTCGCACCAACTTCACTGGCACCAACGTTCATTCTTTGCACCTAATCTAAGAGAATATCGTTACAAATCAGCAATGTTGCTTCTGTGCATAGTTAGTTCCCGTCTTACGATCAGTTCTCTTGGATACCGAATCAGTGATCTCAGGGCTTACCAACAAACTAGGGAAGAAAATAGATAATGCTGGAAACTTCCAGAAGAAACTTTCTTTAGCGATTGAGTCAATAGGAGCCGAAATCTGCCTGATTGTTATATAACTTCCTCTACCCACCTTCTGGAACTATAAAAGGTCAGCAATCTCAAGCTTAAGTAAGTTAACTATTGAATCCTGGAAAGAGTCTTTAACGAATAGCTGGATCTACTGAGAGAAGAGCAAGCGTTTTGGGAAACTCAAGTAATTTCTGAATTGAGATTTTTGTGGAGCTCTGATGTTTATCGTGGAAGATGTCGAGAGTGGAGTAGGCATTCTTGAAGTATGGAGTCGGTAAGTGGATACAGCTAAAGTGAGGAGACAGTCGTGAATTGCAGACATTTGAAGAGGCCTGTGAGTGAATTTATGTAGATTCTCTATTGCTGCTGAATTCTGCCGCGCCGTTTTGTGTGCTGTAGTCAATGTTATTTCCAAATACTACTTGCCTGTTACTTGTTATTTCCAATTATTACTTGTGAGTTACTTGTTATTTCCAATTATTACCTGTGGGTTACTTGTTATTTTCAATTATTACTTGTGGGTTGCTTGTTATTTCCAATTACTACATGCGGGTTACTGCAGTGAGTTACATGTATTCGCCTCGGCTGTATATTTTCTATCCTTGTATCTGTGTTCAATAATCGTAGTCGTTCGTTACTAAGGGACTGTCTATTTCATCAATCAGCAAAACGCAAAAGAACATCGGAATCCCGCAACGATATAAAAATTAATGATAATTAGATAGTTCTTTTATTTAAAGTCTTTAAAATAACACTTACTTCCCATTACTAATATAGTATAAAGAGAATACATGATGTAATAATATAATGTTTAACTATATTATCGAATGAGTCTTGAATAATTGTTTTTAATTTTAGTATTAATTATTTTATTTTATTGTTCGGGTATTTAGATCCCAGGTTGGTGAATTTTTTTATTCCGATTTAGACTTCTGAAACGCGTTATTTCATTATTTTTCATTAGACAAATTATTTTTATAAACGATGAAAATATTTCAATCAGATTTTTGTTTCATAATACAATAGACATTGGCATTTTAATTATAGCCGAATTTGAAATTATTTATATCATATAAGATATGAAGTAATATAAACTTAAAACAGAAATTTTAGTTTTAATTTTTAATTTAGATAAGAGACAACTTCCATTCTGAATTCTAAAGACCTTTTAGATTTGTGAGATAAAATGTACTGTCAAATTTTTATGATTATTTTCATCCAGAATTTAAAGATATTATCATTAAATTTTGAAGCAAAAAAGGGGATTTCTCATGATAATTAACCTTTTCAGAATAACGGCTCTATTAATCTAACTTCCATTAAGATAGGAAATTTAATCTTAATCAAGAGTTTCGTAAACATACAAGAATATCTTTTCTTTTAACATCACGATATGAAACTTAAGCAAAATAATTATCCCTATATCTAAAATATTCCCACCAATTTTTGTAAAAAAAACCTTATTTTATTATTAATCAGAATTTTTTTCTTTCTTATGAGTCTTCCTTTTTTTGTTAATGTTTCATTTGAAGGAAAATATTATTGCTGGATATTATAAAAATTTATTCTTTTCATAAAGTTTTTATACATTAAAATAATCTTTATTTTAAATTTTCTCCTAATATTTTTAGGAATAGGACATTATATTATTTAATATTCATATAATATTTCTTTAAATGATATTTTTTTATAAATGAAACGGTTTATATTTTCGGTTTGCTCGATGCCTAAGACATAAAATGGCTTTCTTCTTTATTATTCTTCTTATTAAGGAACATTATGATGACTGAACAAATTTTTCAAATTTGTTAAAACAGATTATTCTGGAATTATAATTTCTTAGTATTATATGCTGAAAATTTTAACATGAACTGTGTCTCTGCCTAATCCTTCATATACGAATAATACAAAGGGATACATTTTGTAATTGTCGGAGCAATTAATGATTTCTTCACCAATTACAAATGCATCCCTTTGTAAGTTAAAAAGATATTCTTGGAGTAAATCTCCAAGATTTTGAAGCGATCTCCATATCTTATCTCTTTTTTTTACATTTTAAAATAACCTCTCCATATTCCATGAAGCTATTTGAAAACACGATATCACCTCTAACTAAAATAGAAATTTAGACCAATCTTAGAAACAAAATTTGCTGTTGGGAAACAAACAGTCAATTTCTTAATTAAAGTTGTGTAATCAGACCAAGATGCTATATTTTGGGTCCCCCCATGTTATACATCAAAATACTCATCTTAACGTGTACTATATAAAAATATAGTACTATATACTACATAAAAATTAGATCTTGTGGGACATTGTTGAATATCATATCTTGTCGGATACACTGTAACTGAAGATTCCTAAAAAATAAAAAAGTCAAAATTTTTTCCGTATTCGTTGGAATATTATTCTGATAATAACCTGAAGCATGTTTTAACTTCTGATATATTTTATCCCTAATATATCAAAATTATTACTTTAATTTATTTGTTAACATTAGTACTATATTACTTTTAAGATTTCCGATTATGTTCAAACAGTTTTTTTTAATAAATTGATTTATTAAAAACCATGTTTTTTAGATGTATTGCCAATTATAAAACAAACTACAATAAATTACAAAAATTATTAGAAAATATAATAAATTTTGAGAAATGTGAAAAGGTGTAGTAAATTTTAATGAATATTAAGTAAAACGGTTAAAGCTTTACACAAAATTGCAACGCGGCGATTCTATTTTTCTTTGTACAAAAGTTATAAAATAGTACTATTTAAAACTGTAATGATGAATGAAATGAACAAAAATCTAAGAAACATTTCGAGAGACAAAGAAGTTATGGATAAAAATATACAGATATATGCATTTTTATCATGAATTCAGGATTTGATTTTTCTAAAAACACCTGTAAATGTAAAGTATTTCACCAACAATAAAAACTTTGATACATTTCAT
>JAPMOQ010008583.1:0-23757 GCA_026543055.1 Argiope trifasciata | reverse complement strand
TAAATGTAAAGTATTTCACCAACAATAAAAACTTTGATACATTTCATCGCCCATACTATTTGAGATATTTAAATATATCTATTAGTTTTAAGGTATCATGTTAACGCTGGAGAATTTTTATGAAAATTAAAGTTCTGAAGCAATTTAAGTTAAATACAAATTTTAGCTGCAAAATATGCGACCCCGGATGACAGGTCAAGCCTTCCTTTTCCTAGAAAAGATAAAATATTTTTTAAAGAGAGAAGTCTGAACTAGTAGAAATAACATTAAAAAATTATTCGTCAATGTGATAGACAACTAGTTTATTTAACATAGTCGGATTGGTTTAAAATCGTCGGATGCCTTAAACCTTCATCTACTTAATCCTTGTAGAAGTTTCATCCTTGCGGGAAGAACGACCAGTTCAAACGGGATTACCAGTGTTCCAAACACAATATATTCCTTTTTTACCCGACTGTAGATATTCTGATGATTTCAGGGACATAAGCATGGCGGAGTTACCAAATGCAAATTAGATGTTAAAATTAATCAAATTTAAGATGCAAATTAAGAGGCAAAAGCCTTTATATTGATGACGTCAGTTAATAAAAAAAAGCAATTTCATTCCCCTTGCATTCAAGGGAAATTATTAATGAATGTCAAACATTACAATGAAAATAAATATATAAGAAATAAGTAAAAACATTTGTCAGTGTGATCACTAACCAGTGTTTTTAACATAATCGGATACCTTAATGTAGAAGTATAATATAATTTAATACATATGTTGCAACACGAATTCAATGACCTGATATGTGGAAGGAGGTAACTGCGAAACCCACGTGGTATCGTTTGTATATGCATGTAAGAAATTTTTTTTGTTCTGTTGTGTGTGTGTGTGGGCGTGGTTTTCATGACTGTAGCTTCTAGAATGGCTTACCGAATATATCTTGTCTCTGAATATAATCTGAAATTATATTTTTTCTCGAATTAATTGCTTGCATGTCTTTATCTAAAACATGTACGTTGTTAAACCTTGTTAAGATTGCTGTTGAAAATTAACTGTTTTAAAAAGACAACCAGCTTGTCATTCCTTGGAATCGCGTATATTTTAACTAGGTGATATACCATCATTTATTAACATAATTTAATATTGTTTGCACAATAGAAAATGTCAGACAACATAAGGTAAAACACTATTTTTCTATATATTGAAAGATGAATGAAGAAGAGTAACGATTGTTATCACCATGCATCGGACTATAGTATGGCAAGGAACACATTCCTAATGGTCAAATGTTTATAATAATTCCTCAAAATCCTAACTTTGTTGATACAAATTGAATTTTATTTTATTGAAAAACTTATAGAATCCCCGTGGACCACAAAGTATCACTCGGGGACTAAGAAATAAGTATTCAAAGTATGGCAAAAATAAAATAAGAAAATTTAACAATTATGAAGGATTAAAATAAGAATAAAATAAAATAAGAAAATTTAACAGGTTGTAATAGTAAATTTACAAAATTCATTAAAAAGCACTTCTGGCGGAAACAAGTTGATGAAAATCTGGAGTCCAATTTATATTAATAGCTTAGAGAGCCTGTTTTAGATTCTGTCTTGCACCAGACAGAACCTAAGACTGTCTTTGGAAAATGAGACAATAATTTGTACTCTTCCATATAGGACATGAAATTTTTGTACTTATTAGATTTAAAAAAAAAAAAACATGATACCAATGAAAGAAGCATCATTTACAGATCAAATGCAGTTAGCTACTTCAACATTTATATTTAAATAAACAGTAAATCTGATATAAATGAATTTAAGTAAAAAATGCTTTCATTTTTAGTTTATTTGATTTTAATATTAAAAAAACAAAAACATAGAAACTAAATAGTTACAATTGCATTAAATATTTAAAATATTAAATTTGTCTTGAAAAACTGATTTTATGGTAGATACATTTAAAAAGATTATTTTATAAGATATAATGAGAAAATACATAGTTTTTTTTTTTAAAAGAGATCATTTTAATCACCAGCATACATTATTGGTTGTGTTGTTATAAATGATCATAAGCTTACTGTTTTCTCTGTTATATAAAATACATTAATTTTGTTCTTAGAAGGATGTAATCTTTTATTTAAAAAATCATTTTTGAATAAAAATGAAGCTGACAGTTGCAATCTTTATAAGTTAATTGAATTGGACTGCAAGATTGAAAAGAAAAAATAAAATTCAAAAAGTTAACAAAAGCAATAATTCTCAAAAATATGATAAATTTGTCTTCATGATGTAATAAGCATCATTTAAAGTATAATAACGACAAAATAAAAGCTTTTGCTTAAAACTTCCTCGATATTTCTGTTTTATAAATATACTCTGTTTATATCCCAAAACTAATATCAGAATCTGCTTTATGGGAAAAACAATAGCAACTTTATTTTAGAAATAGAAAACAAATTCCGGGTAAAGGAAACATTTATCCATTGAATATTATCTGATATTGTGTTCTAAAGCATTTTAAAGGAAACATATTCCCTTTTTTTGTTGTTGTTGCATGTTTTGATAAGGGAATCGGGAACAGAAAGAGGAAAATAATACTTTTATCTGGTTCATTTTTCTTTTGGATTCCATTGTAGTAGAATGCTCTGCAAATTTCAGAGCATTTTACAACGATTCATTTGTTTATTTGTCTTTACTTTGAAGCAATGCTACAATTAGTTTAAAAATGCGTTTTAAAGCTGAATAAGTATAAAATCGATCGCTACTTGCCTGCATGTTTAGTTTAATCACTGGGAAGACCGTTTTAATGGAGCTTTCTGTTGGATGCTGATTCGATCGAATCAATAACCCCTGAACTTGTTGAGAAACTTGGCGACCGTTTTGCGACATGATGACGAATTTGGCGACTTCGGCAGCATTATAGATAATATTGGAATCTTCCAGAATTTTGTCGGTAGAGGTTGTAAGAACCAATGTTTGATTGGGTGTTCCAGAACCTTCTATGCCCGGCTACAGGAATTATAAAAGGCTAACAGCATAGGTTGAAGTCAGTCGTATAATGAATCCAGGGAAAACACAGCTGCATGTAGTTAAATTAGTCCAGCGAAGAGAAAGCGTTGTCAGAAGCTAAAAAGATTGCTGAATTGAACTGTGAGCTTAACCCAGGAGTTTATTGTGGAAGATGCATCAAGTCATGTGAGAGGTAGTCATTCGAGTTGTAGTTAGTTGTCAGTTGGTTACAGCTAAAGCGGGGTAACTGTGGATGATTGTAAGAGTCAGGAGAGACCGTAGGGTGTAGCTAAGAATATTTTCTCCTCCTTCTAAATTATGTCTAGCCACCTTGTGTGCTGTGGTTGTTATTACTGCTGGTTACTACTTATGGGGGACTGTTTCTTGATGTTTGCTCTAGTTTATTGCGTGTGTATGTCCCGGTTTTATATTTATTGTCTGTGTTTTAATGTTTTCATGTAAATAAAATTCGTCGCCGTTTGATGTTAAAATTTTCTGGATATTAAAATAAAGGAAAAGATGAATAGTGATATTTAAAAATGCAATAAAATTATATGAGTAGTCTTAGCGAAATTGTACCCGTTTCAAATGTATGTAAAATGAATAAAAATAATATACTACACACATTTTCAATGTGACCAAATTGTAGGATCTCGGTTAGTCGGAGCAAATGAGTTTAGTAGTTTCGGGAAGTATGATGTCTAAAATCATGACCGTGCACAGACAGTGCAGCAAGAAAAAGTGGTCAAAGCAAAGAATTGAATGGAAGGAACATCTCAGTGAAAAAACTGATGAATATTGAAGTGAATTATAATGACTAAAAAAACATTTGCCGTCAAACTGACCACGTAGTTCAATCAGTATTTGTATTCCCCATTGCTAATCATTACAGTTAAGAGGTATCTTCTGTATAAACAGAAGATTTACTGAAGCGTAGCAAAAATTAAAACTGAAGCTAGTTGTTACAGATATCAATATCAAATATCATCTACAATGGCACATAACCACAAAACTTGGTTGATCGATTAGAGAAAAATAGTTATGTGGTCAAACAAATCCTCTTTCATGATTTTAAGAGACTTGAAATAGTGTATGATCGTTCCAACATAATGGTATGGAAGTGGATAGGCCATAGTATGATAAGCTGTGTGCTTTTCTGCTGTGCAGTTGTAAAGCTGAAAGGAATTATTAGCTGGGAGAGGTAAGGGATTGTTTAGATGACCAGGTCTCTCCTATGATGCATTTTTTTCTAGACATATTTTAATAATATAATAGTACTCATGCTCATTTTGATGGATTTTTTCAGTCATTGAGAAATACTAGAATAAAGTGAAACCTATACATTCACCTTAACAATTCTATGACGTTGAATATCACCGAACTTTTATAATTTATTTTAGAGCGTCCAATCAGGAATCGATATCTTCCATAGGCACTTCTCCAGTAGTTTTCACATTATCTACAAAATTAATGGAGTACTATTTTTTCTAAACACTGTTAAGCCCTTGTACAATTCAATAAATGTTTTATATTCATAATATAACTTACATAGTATGTCTTTTATAATTGATGTTTATACCTTATTTTTGTTTGCTTCGAATCATATTCATTGGGTTATAAACTTCAATATTGAAAAAATGGTTATCATAAATTTGAAATAAATGAACTCTCAAATTTAGATAAATTGAATAATAATTATTTTAATCGCGGTCGTTTTCGTACTGCAAATCAAAAGTAACAAAATTTTAAGTATGTTTAGAAATGTCATAGTGAATGGAATACAATAAAAAATTCAATACGTAATATGATCTGATACTATATTAAAAATTATTGAAAAATTGGCAAATGTAAATGCAATAATAAAAGGAAACATGCTATAACACTATAAGAAACACTGGCTTCAAATGTCCATGTATATTAATTTATTTACTAAAAAAATTATTAAAAGATTATTTTTGTACTAATTTCCAGAAATAATACTTAATTTGGTGATTATCATTTCTACAAAATTACAGTTTTTTCCCCAGAAAAGTGGATTCTCTTCAGATTTCTGGTAAAAAAATTATTATTATTAATTAAATTCTACTATTTAGACCTATTTCAACTTTCTGTTCCCAACTAAGCGTAATACTGTGAATATCATGATGGAAGCAATTTTCAACCAAATATCACTTTTTAAAAACTATATCTACAGGGTGGGCAAAAAGTCCCTAAAATCTTTAAAAATTTATAAAAGCGGAAAATTAAGCACAAAGTGAGGGTTTTGAGATTTAGTATCGATAACTGAAGGTGTTTATTTTTTCAGATAAGAAAAGAATAATTCAAAAGCAGTTAATAGATATCGTTTCGGACATGCTGAAAAAATACATTCAAATAACGGAAATATATGTTCCACATGTCCACCACTATAGATCATAACACATTGCAGGCCTTGTCACAAACCTGGCTACGAAAACGTGTAGCATGTCTAGCTGAATACATGACAACTCTCGGTGGATTGCATCGTTCATTTACGAACAGATTATAGGGACAAGATCAATACACCTATATTTTGAATTTCTCCATTACCAAAAGTCTTCTTGAGTCAAATAAAAAAAACCTAGGTGGCCATGTAAACTTGAAATATCTGCTAATGATTATCGATTCCCCAAACGTTTCTATCATTAATTCCTTGACTGATGTAATACTTTTCAGTATTGTACTACTTTAGTAATGTACTGATTTCCTTGACTTGGGTAGCATACTAATTCCTTGACTTTTTGCTCCATCTTTCATAAATATGACAGCAGAAGGCGCTCTTTTTCAAACAAACACTGAACAAACGTTTCGTGCAGAAACATTAAATAACGCTGCGAACTTATTTCACCGTTTTCTAAATATTTACTGGAAACTGCGCTTCAAATAAGAGGGGTTCAATCATGAACTAACACCACATAGTGATCTTCGTAGAATACTATGGTTTCTTAATTTACACTCGTGAATTTACATCGCCCAGGTGCGACAGTTATCTACACTAACGTCGCCGAGGAGTGAAAATGATCTTCATTTGTCCACAAGATGTTAAAGAATCAGGAGAGATATTGTTAAATTTTTGCTAGAACACACCTCGCAAATTCTTCTCTCTGCGAATTTTTCCAATGGTAAAAACTCATAGTAGAACTGTTAATCTGGATTAAGAATGCATTTATAATTGCCTGTGTCATTTGCCTACATTCTACATAGTCGTTTGTCGTAGCGCCATTTTTCAGTTTTTTTTTAATTTTATTTTTCTTATCTTAAAAATATTTCATAGTCTATCAATGCTAAACCTGCAAACAGTTTTTTTATTTAGGTTATTTTTACTAGTTTTATGAATTTTTAATTTTTTTACGAACTTTTTGCCCAGTTTTTATTTGAATAACTATGTGAATTAACAGTAACTCTGGAAAATAAATATTAAAAAATGATTACAAAAGCTCAAGATAATTACATTACTTTAATAACTATAATAATAACATTAAGCTAAGGAAATTTGCAGTAATAAACTTACATAAAACTCTGAAAAGCGTAAGTAATTAAATTATTCAGAACTATTGGATTACTTTTGAGTAAGAAAAAAGCTGCGGGGAAAAAATATGACAGAAAAAGAAATGTTGTGGTGGATAATATCATTGTTATGGAAATTTTCTGAATAACTTTACTATACATTAAGAAACTTTGTTAAGAAAACAGTAGATTCATAAACATTTTCTTTGAGTTAATAGTTAAATA
Organism: Argiope trifasciata; assembly: GCA_026543055.1. NCBI lineage: Eukaryota > Metazoa > Arthropoda > Arachnida > Araneae > Araneidae > Argiope > Argiope trifasciata. The sequence goes on along the minus strand of JAPMOQ010008583.1, from coordinate 17,010 downwards.
TATGTTTGTGTTAATTTTCTTTCAATCTTAAGCCTGTATTTTTTTCTCTAATTCATATTTGAAGTATTATGAAGTGGACATTTTATTAATTCATGTATATTAAATTATTTTCAAATTAATAAAACTTATACACTCAGAAGAAAGAATTTCAAGACAAATCTTAAATTGTTCCTGCAATATGAAAAATTTAGGGACTTTTCTACAGAACATTTTCTAAAAAGGGAATTATGACGCCTCTTTAAACAGATGTCCTTTAAATTATCTGATGCTGATATTTAAGCAGATAATTTGTCCTTTTAAGTCAAAGATTACGTTACATTAAATTTTTTCGCTTAAAAACTGGGCTGCAAATAAAATGTTAAATACAACAACGTCGAAGGAAAAATGAATTGATTCAGTTATTTTAGTTTCAAATTATAATTTTTACGGTAGAAAAAATATACAAATCAATGTATCTGCAATATATATTGGATGCTAATGACATACCTTAATAAGTACTTATTTTTAGTTTCATGGAATTTTTCAGAGCATATTAACCCATTATAACCCATTTTCTCATAACTAGGATATTTAAATCATGATTTGGATACATATTGCTACGAAAAATTGTATGTAAGGTGTAAACAACTGCAATAAAAAATATCTTTGCTGACACCTTTTCAGTTAGAGTTTCACTCAAATGATCAAAAGATCCCCAGATGACTGATATACTTCGGAAAATGTAAATTAATTCGTATTCTTAATTGCTATTAAAAATTTGATTCCAGATCATAGCTCTTTATTATCGGAAAAAAACCCTTCAAAAAATATATACGTTCTTACCGCACAGAACGGGCTTAATCAAACAAAACAAATATTTTCTGGGTTTATAGTTTTGAATTCAGACACTGAAAATAATATTGCACAATCATAAATTAAGCAGATATGTAAAATAAAAATTAACTAGAGTTAAATATTTACAACATGTTACATAAGGTATGTGGTGTATTTAGTGCAATAAACTAACATCGCTTTATTAGATTGAAAAAATCAAAGCTAAAGTAACTAACTCATTAGAGAGACACATAAAACGTACTTTTCTCTCATCTCGACGCAAACGTCGCCAATGTAAACGAAACGTGTTGCCAAGCAAATAAGAAAGCTGGCGGCATTTGGGGGGGTTCTACCTTATTTGATTTCTCGCTGCGCCCGACTAGCTAAATATTACCAAACAAAATAATTTAAATTATATAAATAACTATCACACATGTGCAAAAACAAATTTTAAGTTAAATGACAAAGTAATCAACAGTATTCGGCATCATTAGTGTAGAATTCAATAAATAATAAAAAAAGAAACACTCAAGAACTTCTCACCATTTATAGGCAAAAATGGGTAGACAAATTTTTATATATCTATTTTGCCAAAGGATATTCAGAGCTAGGTTTTTATTTCAGATAAACTATATTTCTTATATTAACCAAAGTATTAATCAATAATGTTGAACTCTTGTATCTCAGAGATTGAAAGCCTAAACAGAGTTTTGGAATCGTAGATATAATAGTCCAAACTTTTTTCTAATGCAGATCTTTTGAGTTATTTGTTAAAGAACCTGTAAATTTCAGTGTATAAAAGGCACAATTAAATGACAGGACTGAACATTTTAAAATTTGATGAATTAATCCGATGAAAAAGGTTTGTGGGATTTTTATCACAATTTCTAGTTTTGTTTCTTATTTTACAGCTTTCTGTAATTTAGTAGTTGTTGTAGTAGAGTAGACGTTGTCTTGTTAATCAACATCTAACGTCTGCTATCATTATTAACAAATTTATAATGTTGATTTCTAGCATGGTTAATTTAATCATTAGAAAGATCGTTTTATGATCAGCTCTTTTGGATGCTGATCAGGTGTGGTATCAGTGATTTTAGATCTTGTCGACAATTTGATGACTTGGCGATGAATATGGCGACAAAATAGATATATATTTAAACTGGAGACAGTGGAGAATTGCAGACTTTTGGGGAGATGGTAGAGTGAAGCTGCTTAGATTTTCTCTTTCTGCTGAGTTCTGTCTGGTCGCTTTGTGTGCTGGGGTGGTTTTTACCACCGATTACTAATTGTTGGCCAATGTTTGCGGTAGTATTCTGCTATGTGTTTCTCGCATTCCTCTCGGTTGTATATTTGACGTCTTTATGTTAATAAAAGTCACCCTCTGTCACTACAGGACTGTTTATTTCTTCGACCAAAAAATCGGAAAGAACTCCGGAGAATCCTAAACATATACAGGGTGCCCCAGAGACTGTCGATACTGCTACGTTCAGTGGTGGCAGGGTGGTCGACTGTACGTAAAAAGGGTGCGCCAGAGAAACTTATTTGAAAGGTCAATAAAAGGAAAAGTACTTTAATTATTGTTTTAATTCTTGTTTTATTTCAGGACAAAATATCCCATTGTTTTTTATACAGTTTTGAGAATGGCATCGGTTAAATGGTGACTCTCATCGCGCATATGCTAATTAAGTCGATATTTGAAGTTCGTGTCCACACTTTGCAGCATATCAATACATTATGTTATGTTAGCAATGACGTCACGAATGTTTTTCTTGAGGTACGCTATTGTCTGTGAGCGACCGACATAAACCAGGGATTTCAAAGTGAGCCTCGTCACTGAAAACAACGACCGTGTCTTCAGGCAGGTTGTCAAGCAGCATTTCACATGCATTTTGACGGGCTACAAAATCGCGTTCAGTTAATTCGTGCACAATAGCCACTTTATAGGGATGAATTGGAAGGTCTTGATGGAGAATTCGGCGAACAGTGGTGTCAGAAAGTCCCAGAGCAGTTTGCCAGTCGAACGCAAACCTGAATGCCTCACTCTTTCGACATTCTCTGGAGTTCTGGTGGTCCGTTGATGTCCATTTCTGGCTTTAGCCACACTCCCGAAATGAGTTAACCCACGGCAGAATCGAATTACGGCCAATAACGGGTCTGTGAGGAGGAATTTCTAAGCGAGCGCGAAAGGCACGCTGCGTAGCAACAAGTGAGCGACCGTAAGAAAAAGAGCATTCGACGGCGAAGGCCAATTGTTCTCTAGACCAGAGAAGTATGACAACTGACTGGAAAGAGAAATAAATGGGATCTTTTCCCTCCAGTAGCATTACCTATCAGCCCTTTACCTACCCAACGCACCACTCGGGAAATTTTTCAAATAAGTAAGTTTTTCTGGCGCACCCTGTATTAATGCGCGAGTTTTGTAATAGGGACTTTCATGCACTTTAGTAAAATATTTAAGGGGTTAAAATTAATAAACAACTTTATATATCAATTTATAGTAAAACTAAATAAAAGTAAAAATTGAAGATATGGAATTACATTAATTAAAAAAAATATGAATAAGACGCTTTTCCTATCACTAATCTTCTTTTATAAATAAAAATTAATGACTTTAATCGGATTCAATCTAATAATGCACCGCAAATAAAAGGAAAATAAGTTCCTGGAGAAAAAAATTGAAAATAATTATTGAAAGAAAATATTAGTAACAATATATAATTGATCTAGAAATGAGAATGGAATAAACATTGCAGATCTCAGATCCTTCACGTTGATGTTTTGTTACGTTTGTTAAGTTACGTTTTGACACAACCACAAAATAAATTAACGTAAATAGAATGCAAAGTCTACAATCAAGTTATTTATTTGCGTTCATTTTTAATTTTATGCGCACATCAATAAATCAAACAATTTAGAATAAAAATTCCGGAAATATATATATATACACTTAAGTGACAAAAGTCATGGGATGACTGTTAATATCGTGTCAGTCCTGCTTTTGCCCGGCGAAGTGCAACAACTCGACGTGTCATGGAGTCCACAAGTCGCTGGAAGTCCTCTGCAGGAATATTGGGACATGCTGTCTGTATAGACGTCCATAATTGTGAAAGTGTAGATGGTGCTGGAGTTTAGGCACGAACGGACCTTTCGATGATGTCCCATAAATGCTCGATGGGATTCATATCAGGGGATCTAGGTGGCCAGATCATGCGCTGGAATTGTCCGGAATGTTCTTCAAACCAATCGCGAACAGTTATGGCCCGATAACATGGCGCATTGTCATCCATAAAAATCTCATCGTTGTGTGGGTACGTGGAGTCCATGAATGGCTGCAAGTGATCTGAAAGCAGCTGAACATAACCATTTCCAGTCAATGATCGGTTCAGTTGCACCAGATGACCGAGTCCATGCCATGTAAAAACAGCCCACACCATTATGCAGCCACCACCAGCTTGAACAGTGCCTTGCTGACAGTTTGGGTCCATGGCTTCGAGGAGTCTGCGCCACACTCGAACTCTACCATCAGCTCGTAACAACTGAAATCGTGACTCATCTGACCACACCATGGTTTTCCACTGGTCTAGGGACCAGTCGATATTCTCACGAGCCCAGGAGAGTCGCTGCAGGCGATGTCGTGCTGTCAGTAAAGGCACTCGAGTCGGTCTTCTGTAGTCATAGCCCAAGGAAGACAAATTTCGCCGCACAGTCCTATCGGACACGTCCCTCGTACGTCTCACATTGATTCCTATAGTTATTTGACAAAGGGTTGCTTGTCTATTAACATTGACCATTCTACACAGACGTCGGCGGTCTCGGTTGTTCAGTGCATGTGGTCGCCCACTTTGCTGTCCATGATGGAATGTGATGCCTGAAATTTCATATTCTCGGCACACTCTTGATACTGTGGATCTCGGAATGTTGAATTCACTAACGATATTCGCAATGGAATGAATGATCCATGCGTCTACCTCCAACTAACATTCAACGTTCAAAGTCTGTTAATTCTCGTCGTGCCGCCATAAATCACGAAAAACCTGTTCACATGAAATACTTGAACACAAATGAAAGCTCTGGAAAAAGAACTGCGCATTTATAATTTTTTGCTGCGATACTACTGCCATCTGTATATTTAGTGTGCTCCAAACATATAAATTTCTTTCAAATCTCACAACTGAACCTCATGATTCTGGTGCGCCTTTCTTTTTGACAGGGTTTTTTTTCCCTGACGTGGCATCTTCCACTTCTTTAATACCTAGTTCGGCTTTTCTTTTCAGAACCTTTAATTTTAGCTCACTTTTTAGTATTTGATTTAAATAGTAATAGTTTCATTCATTTTAATAGTAAACATTTCAATATTTTTCTTCTTAAGTGCATTTGCCATCTGTCACCAGTCTAAAACTATAAGGATTTATTTGTAAAATGAATCAAAATCAGATGTGACAAAAACTGACCTGCACGGTCACGCGTATCTCTAAAATGCAAATATCTGATCGGCAGAGACCTATTAACGTCACAAACTTACGACGACAACTGAAAGTAGGTCATAGGGAGGGTGACAAATAGCCAAGTAGAGGCGTTCTCACTGCCACCAGTTCTAAAGTTCTGAAACGAAATTCATCTCTAGTGTATCTCTCACAAGACTTTGAGTTTAAGCATAGACAAATGAAAACATATATAAAATAACTATAATCATTTTGTTAAGCCTAAGAGATAAAAATATCTCGATAGTTTTTTTTTTTATTTCCTCATGAACATATGGACATTTATGGAAATGAGCGAGCCGACTGGTTCGAAAAGGCTACCACTAAGCGAAAAATCAGCATTTCCAATAAAATTCCTAAATACTTTTTTCAGGCGGATATAAAACATGGTGGAGTTGTGAAATAAAGAATATCCCATCTATACTTATAATTTTAAATGAAGGGAGCATAACAAATTAAAATTTTCCCATCCATTAATAAGAGACTGTTATACCATCATTTTATATAAATTATAGAATAACCCAATTTCTCATTGGTCATGGCAACTTTAAAAGCTATCTATATAAATTTAACTTGTCTCCATCATCTACATGTGATTGTAACATAAGTGGCGACGAAAATGTTGAACATGTGATTATCCTATGTTCCAAGTTTTCCGCAGCAAGACAGAACATAAGATTGGCTCTCCAAGCCAATAATATAAAGTGGTCACCAGATTTTCTTCAACTTGTTTCCACCAGTAGTGCTCTTGAAAATTTTTGTAAATTTATTATTTACACACCTGTTAAATCGTATTATTTTATTTTATTCTTATATTAATCCTTCATTACTGTTAAATTTTCTTATTTTCTTTTGTTATGTGTTGAATACTTACTTCTGTAAGCGTAAAATATGTGATACTTTGTGGCGAAACAGGGATTTTATAAGTGCTTCAATGAAAAAATCATTTTGTTACACCATTGCCTTCATTAATCATTCGTAGAAAGGATTCCAATAATTATTCAAAATTATGTTTATTATTAATAAAATAATTGTGTTTTGTCATTATAGTTCCAGATGTACTTCATTAGACAAAACGATTGTTGTATAAATGAATACTATATGAGCTTTTAAATACCGTACTATTTTTATCAGCTATGCAAACGATATTTTAAATATATATTGTATACTTACTTCTGTAAGCTTTTGATTAATCAGTTATTGCCACTACATTTTCAAGCTCATAAGTTGTAACATTAATACATGTTTGCTATTGTTAATTATGGCATTTGTACAAGCCCGTTGACAAATCCGTCAGCGATTTAAGCCCAATATATGAAATAGCTCTTGAAGGTAAAGGCGCCTGAGCACTCGAGGACAGAAGTCCGACTTTTAGATCATATGCAGATGGCACTCACACGCTCAGCTGTACAACCCCCTTTTTAAGGGTTCTTTCACACATTTCTCAAATGGAATACCGGATAAAGAACAACCATGCCCGTGACAGTACTCAAACCTGAGATTCTCGTGGAATTCGACGAGACTGGTTCGACTACTGCCACGTTCGTTTGTGTTCGAGACCGAATCTCGAGGAAGACGTACAATACCTAGGGCATGACGCCAACACGTTAATAGATTTATTTGCGTGGCTTGTAATATATTTAAAATCGTTGTAATTAAGACGCATATTACTGCTGATAGTTTATCATGTATAATGTCAGTAAAAAAACGACCAAGTATAGAAAAGAAATAATTTAAATATGTTCTTAAAAGTAGAACGTAATAGTAAATAAATATTTAATGAATTATCTTATTATTATTCAAAAGAAAAATTTGGCATCTCCAGAGCAAAAAATCTGCTAGATAAATATAACACAATGATGGATTTACACTCTGCGAGTTACATGACGGCAAATAGGCCGAATATGCATAGAAAGGGACTGATTTATGTTTACCATAATTTCATAAATAGATTCGGGTATTCCATTCTTGGATATAAATTGCCGTTTTGGCGTCCCTGAATGTTTTTTCACTTTGTATCGTATTAAAATGATGGATATTTACTCAAAGAAGCATGGTAAAACAAAAAGGATGCCAATATACCAAAATTTGGAAAACTATGGAAAAAATGACTAATAAAAAGCAGAAGAAAAGACATCGCATTAGAAAGAAGAAAGAGTAAAAAAATATCAGAGTTAATCTACATTAAGTGATAAATTATTTCAAACAAAAAAAATTTGCCAAATTCTACAAACGCATGAGCAATAAGAAAAAATGTAGTACAACGGTTGGCTCGTCGAGACAATTACTTGCCATTGGCAGAACAACACTTTTCAGTTTTCCGACGCATATGTTGTCTATTTGCTTTCTTATAACTGGCCGAGTATAACCCGACATAAGCAATATCATTTGACAATCATTATCAACTTGTAAATAATATCATTTAGGAAAACTGAAAAGAACTCATTTTTATGGTATAATGCAAAACACATATCACATTACAATTTTAATCTTAATGAAACTTTGAAATATTGAGCACTCAAATTTTTAATAACTAATGGATTTATTCAACCTAAACTGAAATATTTTGAATATTATCTTCGAAAAGTAATAGCAAGATTTTGAAATACAATATGAACTTCAACAAAACAAGATTGTTTGTCAAAACAAAGTTATTTTGGTTTACAATTGTTTGTGAACAAAAGAAGGTCAAAGTGCTATATTTATCTTCAGATGCATGTTTCTAATTTATTTAATTAGTACCGAAGCATTAAATCTATGAAACCAAACGAGATAGAATTTAAAAATTTAAATCTGATAGGATTTTATTTATTTTTTACCGTGAAATGCATAATAAAAAATTATTTCAAGTGTTTGTTTCATTAGTGATCTTATAATGTATTTATAACCATCTCTCGAGCTCATCATGAATGCTTTGCTCAAATTTTGAAAAAAAAAATATGTTTTTCTTCTCATTAATTAAAGTGTTTTGAGAATAACGATGAGATTAATATTTCTCTCATTATCAGAGATGAATTTAATATTAATGAGCAATTTCCATAACAAGCGCATTTTTCATATTTTAACTTCTAAGAAATTAATCATCTAATTGCAAAAGGAAGAAGACGATCCAATCAATCTTTAACACCACCATATTTATAAGTGAATATGCTATCAGTAAATTTCGTCATGTGATAAACGTGTTGCGAAATGAGTTGCGCTGACAAATCACGTAAATCGATGCCAGGAGAAACTGATATACCGATATATGGCAGACAGACGTAGTTATCTGTTGAATTGAAAACACTCATCAAGTAAGTGATTATATATACTTTTGTTAACTTTAAAGAATTATCAAAATGTCAAATATTTTCTTCACAAATTACAAATTAATCGTAAAAGAACTTTACATTCCTTTGAAATAAAATAATAATCAACCTTTTACGGCGCTATTCAGTTTTCTTTTTCTATAAGGCATGTGAAATGATGGTATAATCATTACCATTTAAAATGGATTTTTAATATATTTATAGGTATGCTATATAACATTACTTTTAATACTTACAGGTGTTTATACGCACTCTTTTATGAAATTATTATTTTATGTAAGCACGTTATCGGTGGTGTAATTTAAAAAAAATAAACAAAAACAAATTAAATTCAAACCTTAAAACATTAATATTCTACAATGTTCCAGAGTACCCCTAAAAACATTTATTTCCTCTTTGTTTATTTTTGATCCGATGAAATCAAAATACTTACTTTTATTGAGAAGTTTTATTACTTTTTTGTATTCAAATTAAATAAATAATTTAATGCATAAAGAAATTCTCACTAACAACTTGTGTTAACAAGTCTAATAAAATTACAATTATAATTACGTTTCTCTTTTGCAATTGGTATTCATCTACTCTGATTATTCTATACTTATTTATAAATTATAACTAAATTATACAAGCTTCATTAGATCTCTTATTCAATGATGAAACATTGAGAAAATAAATCCACAGAAGTTAAAAATATAGAACAATTAGTCAATGTCTGGAGTGATTTAATTTTTAAATTTTGAGGAATGATAATGCTTATATTAACTTATAATTCCAACACTTATCACGACTTCTATATGGTAGATTATAAGATAATATAAAAATAACCTAGCAAAGGAAACTTGTGAGTTGATCAATGCTTCCATATTACTATATTAGATTAATGTCCGCATTGGTATTATTACAAATTACAGTGTATAAGGAGTAGGTGGCACTGTGTTTATTCGCTTTCATTTGTATACATTACATATTATATTATGTACGTGGTTCACTTCTCTAAATATCTCAAACAATAATCATGTATGTTTGAAATCTCTGAAGTTTTTTTTTCTTCAGAGTCATTCCAGAGTAATATTATTTGAAGGCCATCTGCAGAAAGTGAGTCCCCAACTTATGTTGTAAGTAATGAAGCAGCACATAAAGTTACAAAAAATAGCTTGTTCTGCCAAACAAAAATTTCGTTTGAAAATAATAGAAACGAAATTCATATTAAATTAAAAAATTTATAAATTATGAATAGCAAATACATTGGGATATTGAAGAATAAGAATCCAAAGAGTAAATACTCACTAAAGTCAAAATATTTATTATACAAGCAGTTAAAAATTATTGTTTTCGTCCTAAATAATTAAGCAATTTCAACCTTAAAGCCTGCTTTTGCAGGCGTGTTGAAAATATCAAAGATTTTATAAAGGATTACAGATACTTTTCTCCACTGTTGGAAAGCATCAGAAGCAATATTAAGATATTAATTAAGACAGATATTATGGGTAAAAAAGAACTGATAAACATATTATTATATGTGTTAACATTTTATTATATTTCCTTTATAATGAGTCTTCTCCATGATTTCTAGGTTCCCGGGTTCGATTCCTGGTTCCAGCAAGACTGCTATGAACACTTTGTTCTATATGTAAAGTGTGTGAAACAGCCGTCCCCCCATACAAAGGTGTTGTGCAAGTGAATGCATGAGTGTCATCTTCAAATGAGTTAAAAGTCAGATTTCTGCCTTCGATGTAATCAGGATCTTTTGCCCTGAGAAGCTATTGTACACTAGGTTTCAATCGCTGACAGTTCTTGAAAGTGTCAGAAGTAACAGCAACAACAACCCACATTATTTCCCATCAAAAAATTTGTAAAAAACTAATTGATCGTCTTGAAAAATATTTATTTCTTATTTAATTGACTTAAAACAAGAAAACGAAAAATAGAAGATGAAATTTTCCCATTAATAAAAAATAAACTGAATTGAAAATGTAGGTCAATTAAGGAATTTAAAAGAAACTATAAATTTAGAAATAAGAAAGCTTTGGTAGAATGCCAAACTGCATTTTTTTTTGCTTGGAAATGCGAGATTGAAAATTAGATTCGTCAAAAGTACAGTTAATTTTTTAAGAATGAACATTGCAATTTTGAATTCAATTGCAACTGCTTTGAAAGGAATAATTGGTAAAATTATTTCGATTGGATTAACAATTGCAGTCATCAAAATGCGCAACATAAAAACAGTATTAAATTTCGTTTACAAACGGACAATATAATTATACTTTATTGAAATGCATCGTTTTTATAAGTTAATAAGGAAAACGCTGAAAACGAAAATATACAAAATGAAAGTGTTGCTGAGTTTTTAAATAATTAAATTCATAAATCAAAGTTCAGACCAGTTAATCCTAATTGTTGATTTTCATTCTCCACAATTTATATATTCCAGTTTAGTAGCTTTACATATCAAATAGCTTGGCTTATAAAGCGCCAGTACACACAAACACATACTTTTAAATTTAAAGTAGAAATGACACAATATGAAGATTCGGGGCCTTTGTTTAATATATACATCGCTTTACAATCCAAAGTTCACTCTCACCATTTAACTCTACATTTATCTTGAAAAACAAATTATTCGAGCTTACTCGTGAAAGAGAAATTAAATAACACATTTCAGGAAGCGATATGAAATTTTATAACAGGAATAATTATTTATAGTTAACTCAGTAAAGCGATGTTTCAAAGGATTTTAAGATCGTTGTTTACTATATTTGCTATTTCGTCAGTTGATAAGTGAAATGGGAGCACATAGAACAAAAGATTTTAAATAATAGCTTGCTGTGATCTTTGTTTCAAATTCTATAGTATCAGGAAGTTTAGAAATTTGTAGAGCGTTCATTTGGAAGTAAATGTCTCAAATCATTAGATTCATATTTATAAATATATTTTTGAAAAGAATGATTGTTAAGAGATTTTGATTTATCAAGTAATGCGTATGGGATGAAACAGATATGCCACGTATTTCCTAAGATTGATTGTTAGAATTTATAGAATTTGTAAAATGAATATAGTTTCAAACTAACACTGATGGAAAAAAATCCCAACACTAGGAAGGAGCTGTACTAGATAAACGAAATTTGGTAGGCGTGTTTATACATCTGAAAGATGACGTCGATTCAAATTTCGAGCTACATGCGTAAGTGTGGCGCTAGTAGCGACACTATGAACATGCAAATGAGGTTTGCTTTAAATAATCGCTGTAAGGTTCGTGGCCGTTATTTACAGTTGAGATTTGACGTAGTGGGTTAATGTTAGTCAAGGATGCCTCTGAGAAGACGAAGAAGCCATTATCAACAGCTCACTGAGTTTGAACGAGGTCGTGTTGTAGGGCTACTAGAAGGTGGGCTTTCTTTCCACGATATTGCTGAAAGACTTGGCAGGAATGTATTCACTGTGCATGAGTATTGGCGACAGTGGTCAAGGAAAGGTACTGCCTCAAGAAGACCAGGTGCTGGGCGGCCTCATGGTACTACTGAGAGGGAAGACCGTTGTATTCGGCGTATGGCTGTGGCTAATCGTACTGCGTCTGCAGCTGAGATTCGAGCTGCAGTTGGCACCACAGTGACACAACGAACTGTTACAAATCAGTTACTTCACGGACAGCTCCGAGCCAGACGCCCTGTACAGGGCATTCAACTGACTCCAAACTACTGCCGTTTGCGACGTGAGTGGTGTCAATCTAGAGCTCATTGGAGGACGGAGTGGAGATCTGATGTGTTTTCTGATGAAAGCCGGTTCTGCCTTGGTCGCAGTGATAGCCGTTTGTTGATTAGAAGGAGGCCAGGTGAACGCCTGCTAGTGACCTCTCTGCGGCCCAAGCACACAGGGCCTACTCCTGGAGTTATGTTTTGGGGAGCAATTTCGTATGACAGCAGGAGCACTGTCGTGGTTATCCCAAGCACACTGACTGCAAATTTGTATGTCAGTCTAGTGATACAACCTGTTGTGCTGCCATTCATGAACAGCATTCAAGGGGGTGTTTTCCAACAGGATAACACTCGCCCTCATACCGCTGTTGTAATCCAACATGCTCTACAGAGTGTCGACATGTTGCCTTGGCCTGCTAGATCACCAGATCTTTCTTCAATCGAGCACGTATGGGACATCATTGTAAGACAACTCCAGCGTCATTCACAACCAGCATGAACCGTCCCTGCATTGACTGCCCAAGAGCAACAGGCATGGAACTTCATCCCACAAACTGATATCCGACACCTGTACGACACAATGCATGCACGTTTGCATGAATGCATTCAAAATTCTGGCGGTTACACCGGTTACTAATGTACCAACATTTCACATTTGAAATGGCTCTACCTGTGATCTTGAAACTTTGATCAATTAAATATGTTACCTAGGCAAATGTATTCCTAAAATTTCATTACTGTACAATAATTTTTTCTTGGTGTTGGGTTTTTTTTTCCATCAGTGTAACATCCATTCAATTATAGAATAAATGCTTTAAGGCTTGAAGTTTTATACATTATGTCTTTCAATGTGTTTTCAAATTATTCCTATATCAAGATATCACTATTTGAAATCTCAATATCATTTAAACAAAGAAAGACATAGTTACAATACCATTATAACTTATGTATCACAAGACTTCGGTTACATGAAATCTATATAAAGATGTAACGTTTTCCAGTAAAAATATGTAACATTTTCTACTGTAAATAGCAAAATGTATACATTACAGTATCATATAAATTTATTATTATATTTATACAATAGATTTTGATGGCATAGTTTTGCTTTGACATCAGCACAATAAAGCCAAGTACGGAGGTTTTCTTTCGAAATCTAAATCCCATAGAAAAAACTATGGACTCTATATCCATTTGATTAAAGGAAGATCATAACTTATTTTTGAGTATGGCAGACCATCCTTCCACAAACTGAATGAAGAAGAGGAAGTAAAGAACTGGAGGTGACATAGTTCTGAAGTTTTGATGCATGTACAGCACATCCCTTCAATGTTCGTTGTGTCCCGATGTTCAAAGTATACATGTGCCAAGTGCGACAGCTGTAGATTGAACAGATTGGCTTATAGATTGCCAACATACACTCACACACACATTATTCTTTACTGTTAGTAAAGACAAATAAAGAACAGAATATAGAGAAAAAAGAATGTTAGTATGGTATTTTTTTTTAATTTTGCATTCGTGTAAAAAATGTTTTATTGATATATTTTCTAAAATTACATTAAAAGTTATCAAACGTTTTATTAGTTATATTTAAAATGTCAAAAATATTATTAAGATAAAAATGTCCATCAACCAAATATAAAAATTCAATATTTGATAAATTGATCTACCGATTTGTCAAATACAGCGGAGTTCTAACGAATTATACTAGGCAGTTGCTTAAGGTCGTCGGAAAAACAGAAGATTTCTATCAAGACAAACGAAATATTTTACTATGACACTTGTCAAATAAATAAACTTGAATTTCGGATAAAATTTTAGGATAGCATTAATGCATTGTTAAATAAATAAGGCCAAGTTTCTATGTGATTTATTAAAATAATTTAGTTATTTGAATATTTATAAACATCAGATTTTGACTTCAATAATAATTATTGTGTACAAACATATGTGTCTGGCAGTCTGGATGATAATAAGGACAAATATACTTTCAAAAATTAAAGCAAAAATATCACATTTTGGAAAAATAAAGTTAAAAAAATACCTTAATTTAAATTAAATCCTTAACATGCTAAAAATACTGGGACATAGGAAACTAAATGCATCATATTGTTGAAAGACGGGCATTTTAATGTTGATTACTTGAGGACACAAAATATCAAAATCAGCCACTAATAGAGCATTTGCATACACACATTTTAAACTTATTCTTTTTCTGATGTAAACAGAGGCCTATAAAATTTCACCAAAAAAGTTGAGTCCAAAAAAAAGGAAAAAGTATTGTCAAACCATCAAAAATAAAACACCGAAAACACTTAAATACAACTGGTTCTTCTTTGCCATCTGTGTGTTTTTCGATCCTTCCGATTTCAGGGTAAATCATAACGAATCGCTGACGGAAAATAAAATGTTCCTTCTCTAAAGAAAACTACGTGAAAAGTGTAAGAACCTAAAAAACAACAGACAGAAAGCAATCAGTTTAGATGCACTTTAGTCGGCCCTCCTTATTTTTACCACTTGTTTTCGAAGCTTCCTTCATTTATACGCTTTTTTCCCCCTTCTTCGGTTTTTTCCCTTCTAAATACGTGACTTTTTTTCGCGAACCGTTTTGTTCTTGTTTGTTGTATTAAGAAAGAAGATTTAAGGAAATGCCATTAGAAAGCATCTTACCGAAGTTATTTGTTAGCTCAACGCTAAAGGATTTGTGATTACTTCGTTTCGTAAAAAAAGACTCCACTTTCGACGCTTTGCTGGCCGCGTGCATGTTTTATGGCTACCATTGCTGAAGTTTTTTTTTTTCAAAGAAGAATAGACTGATGGGGTTGAAATGAATTTCTAGAGTAATGAAATAAATGACTTTTTTTGTTTTGAAAAAAATTGTTAGTGTACACTTTTCAAGATGTGCAACATCTTTTTGTTGAAATTAGTTACCACTAATGTCTTAGAATTTCTAGATAGCAGTGTTTCCAATGAAAATAATTTCGATACATTGTATCATAACTTTAATTAAGATGAGGCTTTCATTGATTTTCTTCTTGGTCTTGTTTCCTAATGGTATTATTGAAGTTACAACAATATAACTTTACTAGTGAAATTCGGTAAATACGACACTGAATTTAAACTAATTGAGATGGAATATTTTGAGTTACACTTTGAAGTATAAAACTTCGAATATGAACATATTTCCAATTCAATTGAATAATGGTTTAGAATATCTCTCTCTTAGAAAATAAAAATAATTATGAAAACTCCTGATAATTTTGGAGTAAAATGATAATTCGAAAAATAAAAGGTATTTATATAGCCGCAAATTCATTTGGTTATACAGAAGAACTGTATCTCCTTATTATGCAACTTTTTGAAATGTGATGTGGATAAATTTTGTATAGAATAAAGACATATTCAAAATACTTGAACATTATATTCAATAATCCTCTTTTTAACTTTTTTTAAAAGAAAAGCATTGAAATAGATAATTATTGAATAAAAAGTCATCTTTATAAATTTTTGCTCAAAATTAATTTATTTAAAAAAAAAACCCGAAAACCTTTTGTTTCTTTAAAGCAATTTTTACCTTTACATTTTTTACGCCGAAAAAAATTCCTTAAAGCAGCTGAAAGTCTCTTTCTATACATTTTTTTGTATTCTTAAGTAAATAAAACTAAAAGTGATTATCTTTAAGTTCTTATTTTGTACGTTCCATTTACGAATTTCAAATCTTTTCTAAAAATTCGGGATGTACTGACATTATGATTCTATTGTCGCTTTGTTTTTTTATTGTAAACGTTTACGTATTGAAGTCACTCTAGCTATTTTTTTTCTTCTTTGACGAATAATTATAAAAGAACTAGGCTTCTGTTGAGATTATAATGCAAATCTTAGATATCGAGTTCTATACAGATTCTATAGAAAGGGACTCAGAAAATTTTGATAATGCAGTATGTATCACCAGGATATGTTAGAAAAAGAAATCAACTTTTATGAAAATGTTTCTGGTAATTAAGGCATAATTTTCCACTTTTAAATACTGTCGAAAAAATGTATTTATCGACAAAAATTCGGCCAGTGATGTACAGAAATGGAAGGCATTTATTGGTTTAACAGGTTTTTATTCTTATTAAATAAAAAAACCATATGAAAAACAGAGAATAAATTAAAAAGAAAAATTTTAAATATTAAGAAATATTTATGTTAAATTTGAGAACAAATGCACTATACAGAAAAAGTGTTTGTATGTGAAAATGTGTTTGTAAAAATCAAAATGTGTTACTTTTTAAAATCCGTATTTCTTAATTATTAAAAATTTAGCTATATAACCTTCATATTAAAAATACAACAAGATTTAGATTGTAATCATAAATAAATTTTTAAAAAACTTTCAGTGGAAATTAATAATTCAAAATTTGCTAAAAAAAAGAAGGAATATTTTGTTTTTAATCCTTATTTTCAACCTATATCAAATAAATATCGTAATTATCCGAAATTACGTGTCATAATGAAATTGTAAATATATTTTACTTTTATGCCAATAAATCTGGAAGGGTGTTCTGTAACATTATATGCTCTTGCACATTTATTAAACAACATTACCCTGTAGAACACAAACATTTATATATTATTATCATTATTATTGTTATAAATAACATATTAATAACATTGACCTTAATATTGGGTTGTTCGGAAAGTCATTTCGTATTTTTTTGTCAAAATGAA
>JAPMOQ010008576.1:0-10446 GCA_026543055.1 Argiope trifasciata | reverse complement strand
ATGTAGTGCTTATTGATCTTGTTTGAAAATATCAGATAAAATGAAATTTAAGGAATTTCAATTCTTTCTTCTAATAGGATATTCTACTTAATATTCCACATCCTCATTTCAAATAATTAGATATTGTCGTGGCTGGTTCGTGAGTGCTTAGAAAAAAAATTAGTCAAATAGAAAAACTTAACAATTTTATTCCAGATTCGTTGGAGTTACTCTGGGCAGTAACTCCCTCGCTAAGAGCTAACACTCGAATAATCTCACTCTTTCCATAACACTCGCGCTAGTTGCCTAGCGCCATCTATGAACATTTATTTTGTTAACGCTTCGAAAATCCAATCACTACACCCCCAACGTAAGAGTAGTGTTTATATGAAATTATAAATACATCTCTGAATTAAATTATGAATTGGATTTTCAAACGTATCTAATACCATCAAATTATCGAAGTAAAAATAAATACAAATACAAATGCAAAGCTAACTCAAATGAAGATCTAATTACTAACAAACGTTTAAAAGAGCAATGTGGTAAAAATAAGAAATGCACAATTGTATACAAATACCATCCTGATAATACGAATTTCACTTATCAGTTAATATACATTAATAATATATATATACTTAATAATGTGTATAATCAATTATCAGCTAATAAACACAAATTTATAATGAATATAATCACTTAGTAAACATTAATACATAATTAAGAAAGGATTTTACTTGATAAACATTACTCAGATGATATTTCAAACATAACTAAAACTGCTAATTGAAAATTTATAAAAAACGCCAGAAAAAGTTATTTCCCTATAACTAATCCTATTTCAAATAGTTAGCACATAATACTCTTAACCAAATTTGCGAATACAAATTATTCAACATATTAAGAAAATGATAATCAATAAAGAACCATTAAACTAATTATATATAAATATGAAGCACAAATTATTATTATTTAATAGTCATTAATCACATATTGATATATAAAATAGAAAAATGATATTAGTTAAAAAAAAAATGTTTTTCAGTCTATTTTGGTAACAAACGTGACAAGAGCATCAGCATGCGGCATTTTAGAACCAGGGCAATGTTTTAATGTTATGTTGAATCTCTGCAAGGCGAAAACCCACCTTTGTAGTCGGGATGACTGAGGAGCACACTTGGTCAGATAAGGAAGGGGGTTATGATCGGTAAAAATGTGGATCTCAGATCCAAACACAAGAGTTTCAAACTTTTTCAAGCTCCAAACTATAGCAAATGCTTCCCGTTCAATTGTCGACCAAGATTGTTGGTTTTTGTTTAATTTTTGACTTGCATAAGCTATAGGGCACATTTTTCCATCAACAATCTGTAATAAACACGAGCCAATCCCAATTGACGAGGCATCATAATAAATCACAAAGGGTTTGCTCATATTCGGAGTATGTAGAGTAGGAGCGTGTAGCAATGCTGATTTTAATTTTTCAAAAGCAACACTATGCATTTCACACCAAGGCAATACATCAGGGCTTCTTTTCTTTGTTAGTTCCGTTAATGGAAAGGCAATCTCGGCAAAATTCGCAATATAATCACGATAATAGTTGAACAGGCCAAGAGCACTACGTAGTTGTTTCTTGGTTTCAGGTATGGGCAAATGAGAGATCGTTTCTAACTTAGCTGGATCAGCTTGATGCTTTCCTGAGCCAATTATAAGTCCCAGGTATGAAATTTCAGATTTCGCGAAAGCACACTTTGAAAGATTAACAGTGAATTGCAGCTCTTCTAATTTATCCAGCACCACATGAAGGTGTTCCAAGTGAGAGGGAATATCATTAGAGAATATAGCAATGTCATCAATATAAGCGCGGCAAAATTCTCTGTATGGCGACAATGCTTTGTTCATTTCCCTTTGAAAAGTTGCCGCTGCGTTTTTCAGTCCAAAAGGCATTACCTTAAAACGATACTGAGCTCTATGGGTCTTAAAAGATGTATAATCCCGCGAATCTTCTTCCATGGGAAGAGAATAGTATCCCTTCAAAAGATCTAACACACTAATCACATTTGCCTGTCCTATAGAATATATTAATTCCGTTGCGTCTTCCATTGGGAAATCATCGGTTTTAGTCACTGCATTCAAAGCTCGATAATCCACACACATCCTGATAGATCCATCCTTCTTGTTTACACAGACTATAGGATAAGCTATGTCAGCTGAGCTCTCTTCGATTAGACCCAGTTTAAGGAGTTCTTCGATTTGGGAGTCTACTTGAGGTTTCAATGCTTCGGGAATCCTGTACACATAAGGTTTTTTCCTTTCTTTACCGTCTTCTAATTTTATCTTGTGATGACCAACCTTTGCAACTCTAACTTGTCCGGTAAATATTGAACGATGATTCCGCAATAAGTTCAGGATTTGACATTTCACTCCCTCAGAAAGATGTCGCAAATCCACTTGATTAAATATTTCCTTCCAGGAACATACATTTTTACAACTAGGAGATGAATAAACTTCTCCAAAGTCTGCATCATCTTCAAAGATCATGCCTACAGCATTAATTCTTGGATAGTATTTCCGAATTTTATTTGCATGACAATGCCGAATTTTTCCATCGCTAAGTTTTACTTTATATGAATGTGGAGGGCAATGCTCGATAACTTCTCCGGGCATACAATTTGTTCGATGAATCAGGTATTAATAAGTAAACTTGGTCACCTGGCTTAAATTCCTTAGAAGCGGTTCGGCGGTTAAAATATTCTGCATATGCCTGCTGTTTACCAGAAGCGATGAGGGATGCTTCCTCGGCAGCTCTTTCTAAGTTTATTTTTTGCTCCTGTAAATAATCCACAACTGATTTCTCCATGTTTAACGGAATGGCAATATCACCACACCAGCTCGACTTTAGGACACTGAGAGGTCCTCTTGCTTCACGTCCATACATCAACTTGAATGGCGAAACACCCGTCGTACAGTTAGGAACTTCCCTGTACGCAAAAAGCATATACGGAATGTATTTATCCCAGTTACTCGGATCAGTTCTGATAATGTGATGAAGTGAATTTTTGAAACCCTATTATATCTCTCTATAAGACCATTTCCAGCCGGATGGTTAGGCGTCGTAAATCTGGGAGCACAACCTAATCTTTTCATGAATTCCTGGGTTAACTTAGAGATAAAGTTCGTTCCATTGTCACTTGCAATAACATTGGGTATTCCAGTCCGCATAAATATCTCCAATAAAGCATCACACGTAGCTTTAGCCGTTAACGAACGAAGAGGGATAGCCTCCGGCCATCGAGAGTGCTGGTCCATTAGACATAATACATACTTATGCCGACGAGCAGAAGGAGGTTCAATGGGTCCTATTAGGTGTATATTTACTATCTCAAACGGCAATTCCGGAAGGAGAACAGGAGTGATAGGAATTTTATCAATCATTTTTTCCGGACTCCTCAACTGGCATTCTTTGCAAGATTTACAAAAGTTTTTAATATCATCCGTCATGTTTGGCCAATAAAAACTGTATTTAATTCTTTCACTCGTCTTTTTTAATCCCATATGGCATCCGAAAATTGATTCATGGGCTAATTTAAGAACTTGCTGTCTCTTACTTTTGGGCAAAACCAACTGATTCACTTTTTCGCCTAATATTTTATCCTCTATGGAATATTTATTCATCATTCATAAAAAAGTTTCCTTTTCCAAGAGATACATTTCTTCTTACCGACTGCAAAGTATCACATTTTTTCTGTTCTTTTTTCAATGCATTAATTTTGTTTTTCTTATCCAAAGAATCGCTTTCATTTCCGCTTGGTTGTTCTTCGCTCTGACTCACGCCACAACAAATCATAAATTCATCAAAGCTCTCTTCCATCGGCGCCTCCAACACAGACGGGTTTTGGCTGCTGCTGTGGTTTATGCTTTCCCCCAATAAGTTTAATACAGAGGGGGGGAGGATGAACTGCTCTTGAATTCTATCCGTGACAGCTGCAACTATCTCAACAGGCCTTGAAAATCCTTCGTTGTTTTTATCTTTTAATGATATTTGAAAACTCGAAAGAGTAGCGTTGATCCTTTCTCCAAATGCACTTGTTAAAATGATTTTTCCTTTTTCTTTTTGTTCACTTGACACATATTTTGAATTTAAAACTGGTATCATAGCACCAGAGTCAACTAGGGTTTTCAGTTCTCTATTGTCCACACAAATATCAACGTATTGTAAAGGGTTGACATTTAAGCTTTTTTCACCATTAATTAATTCCGACTGAATTTCCGCTGTTAAAATGTCTTCCCGTTTCTTTTCTGCCGCAGATTCTCTCAACTGCGATTTTTTATGTCTATTTGGACAGTCTCTAGCAAAATGCGACAATCCACAAACGTAACAGTCTCTTGTTACTTTCCTTGAATTTGTAGTTTCGTTTTTATGAAAGCTTTTATTTCTGAATTCTCGTTGTTGCGGGGGTATATATTTCCGTTCCGAAAAATGTCTCTCTTCTCTTTCGTCGTAGGTTTGATGTTTAGAAAAGTTATTCTCTTGATATAATTCTTTCTTTTTCCTCACACTGTTCGATCGCACATTTTCATAATCATCTAATTTGCTTGCAGTTTCGTTTGGATTCGTGAATTGTGACCAAACATCAATAAAATGTTCTTTAATATCCGCGGGTACTTTCCGCTTTATCTGTTCTGTTATGATTAAACCCGACAAACTTTCAAAAGTAGTTACTTCTAATCCTTGAATCCATTGCTCAAAATAATTTTTAAGCTCGTAAGTAAAATCACACCCTGTAGTCTCCGGTCTTATAAAATGAGTCATAAACTTTTGCCTGAATTTTTCCGGGCTGAGTTTAAATCGTTTCACTAACAAACTTTTGATATGGTCATAGTCCTTAACTTTCTCGATTGGCTCTCGAGCGATAAGCTGAGTTATATCCGCTGGTAATAATCCTAATAGATGAGACACGTAATCTTCTAGTTTTATTTGAGCCCACTCGGCTTGTCTCTCAAACAACAGCAAATATAAACTTATATCACTGTTCTTCTCATCGAATTTCTGCATCACGTGCCTGAGTTCTATCTTTGGAGTAGGTAATTCGACATCCACTGGTACACTGGAATATTGCAGCTTCAGTTTCTCAAGTTTGAATTCTCGTTCTTTTCGTACCTTTTTCTCCTGCAATTTCTCCTGCAATTCCCGCTCTTCTTTAATTTTTCTTTCTTCTTCTTGCTTTCGTTTTTGATCTTCTCTCTCTTTTCTATCTTCTATGATAACTATCATTTGTTTCTTCACAAACTCTTCCTCGTAATTTTTACTTCCAGTAATTAATTTTTTTAAATCCACAATTTTCATCTCTAATGAAACAGTTTCACCCAGCTCTTCCGCCAACAACTTCAAATCTTCTTTTTTCGCACTGCCTAGGAAGGCCATATCGATACCGAAAGCACACCTTTATCGAATAAAGTTCGATTCTAAATTCATCAAAAATAGCACTCGATTCTCAATCCTGTCGACTGCGCCAAATGTCGTGGCTGGTTCGTGAGTGCTTAGAAAAAAAAAATAGTCGAATAGAAAAACTTAACAATTTTATTCTAGATTCGTTGGAGTTACTCTGCGCAGTAACTCCCTCGCTAAGAGCTAACACTCGAATAATCTCACTCTTTCCATAACACTCGCGCTAGTTGCCTAGCGCCATCTATGAACATTTATTTTGTTAACGCTTCGAAAATCCAATCACTACAGATATGTTTATTTACATAAGAAAGGAAATTGAGAGTTACATTAAAACCATCTGGCCTGGAAATAATTATCCAATAGTAATTTTATAATTGTAACTTTTACTCACATGTGGTGTCGAGCTGATCGATAAAAACATTAAGAAATAAAATACAGGGCTTCAGCAAGAAGGAGTGTCGAGTGTCAAGGAGTTACCACTAGGCAAAGAGTGAGGTTTTTTTTTGTGTGTGTGTGTGAATATTTTTAAACTATTACAGATATACAGATAATTTTTAGGACTTTGATGTTTTAGCATCTCAGCTTCGCTGACATTTATAAACTTTAATATGTTACAATTCTGTTTATTAGTATTATTATTCGGTTCACTTCTTTCTCACAGTCATTTTTAAAAACTTTTTCGAAATACCGATCTTTTTCAATTATAAACTTTTCACATTCATTTGCGAAGTAAAATTATATTCTTTAATTGAAATATTTCAGTCTGAGAAATATATTATTGTTTGTGATTTCTTACAAAAATTGTTCATATTTCCTTTACAATTGAAAACATCATTTTTAAATATCTTTTTATATAACTCTCAAAATTTTCATCAAAGATTACGAAAAAAATTAATAATAATTCTGAGGCTTATTTCATGAGAAGCAATCGACTGATTGTAAAAAAAAATGGTCAATAGTATGAGAAAATGTTAAGATACTAAATAATTAAGTATGTTTATCAAATTGGTTAATAAATTTATCGATCGAAACGAATCTGTCCCAATAGGCCATTTCCATCCATACCAGTTTTGTGAAGATACAATGCTCTAGATAACCAGTTGCACCTCCACCCTTTTTGTCGTAGTTGTTGACAACTCTATTTCTTTACCAGTCATGTGGACATCCCACATCAGTTAAATTAATTCTCAAGTTAGGAGGAATAACTCATTGTTTCACTGTTTGACCAGGATGGAAAGAAGGGTGCAATATTTCAATTAACTGCAAAAGATTGTATTGGACATGATTTACAACTCATATGAAAGAATATTGTCTCGATTTTTACAACAAATGGATAAAAATTTTAATTTAAAATTCTCAGCCTTAATTCCACTTATTAAAAAACTAGACGACAAGGATTAACCAGAATTTCCATCTCGACTATAAATCTGAATGAAAAAGTATTACGAATTTGATTTAAAATGCTTCTAATTGCCTCATATTTAAAGAAATTAATTAGATTTAATTTTTCTAAAAGTCTGCTCCTGCAGAATTTAACTTTCATATCATCCAAATAATTCGATTATGCTCGAAAAAAAATAGCAAAGGCAATGACAAATTATTTTATTTATGGTTTTATTTTTCATGGTTATTAAAAATTTTTAATATTTAATTGTTTCATTTTTCTGATTTCATTTTATTTTAATTTTTTACTTAGTTTTCTTACTCTTTTACTTACCTACTTATAAATCTTTCATTTCTTCCTCTTCTATCACTAGCCTAGGATTGAAGCTACTAATACAGATTTTTAGTTTTAGTTAACAACTTTATTGTGTCCCAATTTGGAATCGTGTCGCATAGACCATACTAAGCCTAATTCGATGGTCTGAGATTCATCAGAGGAAAATCAGATTCTACTATATCTCCTTAAGTCCATAAGATTTTATCAGCTAACATTTAATTTTAAATTATATTCCAAAATATGCATTATTAAAAATTTTTTTCCCTATGTTTGGCTTGTCACACAATGCTCCAAAAGGTATCAGCACCGATCAACAATAATTAAAGCCAAAATGAATGTACGAAACCAAATAGATGGGGAAATCTTGAAGAATGTTTAAACGATCAATGAGAATGCAAAAGAAAAAAATGTCCAAAATTCGGAAATGGGGGAAAAAAAAGACACCAACGGATGATTAAATAAAGGACAAAAGAGCTTTTAATCATTCTTACAGCTTCTTTGTATGAAAGGAATTGTTAACTGTTTTTAAAAAATTGGAGAGTGAACTTTCTGAAATTTCGGCAGTCCTTCCCACAATTACTAGTCTCTATTAAGAATTTTCTGAAAAATACTACATGAATATAAAACAAATCCTTGGCTTAAAAAAGAAAAAAGCGCAGTTGCGCAAAAGCGCAGAAAAAAGCGCCTTAAAAATTTAAATAGTAATTTACCTATTAATACTCAGAATAAATACGAGGAGTTAAACAATATTAATGATAATGAACCCCAAGCCACCAACGAGATAATTGAAAATGAAAACGTAAATTTACCACCTATCATGCTCAAATTCGTTAATGATTACGATAGAGTCATCGAACTAATAAATACTAAAGCAGAGGTCACTGAGGCCAGGCTAGGAAATGGCTTTATTAAAATTTTTACTAACTCAACTAAAAATCATGAAAAAATACAGGAGTGTTGCAGAGAGAATAATATTGAATTTTATGTAATACCCCCCAAAATTACACGCCCAGTTAAAGTTGTAATAAGAGGATTGCATGTAAATCATATGACTGAGGACATAGAAGAACAACTCAAAAATAAAGGATTCGATGTCGCGAAAGTAGTCAGAATGACGCAAGCTAAAACCAGGATCCCACTCCCATTATACCTAGTTGAACTGCGTAAAACCCCAAATGTCGGGGAAATTTACAAACTAGACAAAATGAGGTTTCTCAAAATAACTGTGGAAGAATACAGGGGTAGGAATTCGGTAGCTCAGTGCTATCGATGCAACGGGTTTGGGCGCAGAGCCATTAATTGCGGCATGCAACCAAGATGCCTAAAATGTGAAGGTAAACATGAGACGAAAAACTGTACAATTAAAGATAGAATGACCACACCAAAATGTATTAATTGCAAAAAGGAGGGGCACACCGCAGCTTACCGTGGATGTGAAGCCTTCCCCAAGTTAAATCCAAAACCTAATGATAAAAGATTTCAGACAACTACCGGTAATAGTTTTAAAAATAATCAGGCAGCTACTAAAAACAACATAAGCTTCGCGGATTTGTTTAGTGAAAAGCCAGATCAACAGAGGGCGCCACCAGAGACCCCAATGACTACAGCTGTCAATCAAAGTTGGAAGCCATTCGATAGAGCGCACGGAGACGGAAGGGAAGTCGCGGCAATGCTAAGAGTAATAATTGAATTAAGGAACTTATTTAAACAAATTCCTGAACTTTACAATTTAGCTCAAAAACTTCAACATGCCACCACCCCAGATGAAAAATTACAAATTATCCTACAGACTTTTCTCATTGCAGGTGGTGCTACCCTGGTTTAAACGTTCTCTGTCAACACTCTTCGTATTATTTACTGGAACGCAAACGGGATCAGGCGTAGATCAAATGAACTGAAACTCTTTATAAATAAGCATAACCCCGATATTGTATTAATTCAGGAAACCCACCTGAGACCCGGGCAGAAAATCTTTGTTGCTAATTATCGAGGTTATTAAAGTTATCGTGAAAATCCAAATGCAAATAAGTCTAGAGGCGGAACGGCCATCCTTATTAAAAGTCACATCCCGCACCAACCAGTAACTCCCCCCAACTTTCAACATATTGAAACGTCAATAGTAACTGTAAATCTTAAAAATCACGAACCTTTTAACGTAGCCTCCATTTACATCTCCCCCAGCGCTGATAATAATCTCTTTCTTTTTGAACTAGAAAATCTTATTCAATTAGGCTCTAACCACATTTTATGTGGTGATTTCAACGCACACCACACATCCTGGAACTGTCGTCAAAATTCACCCCGAGGAAAAAACCTCCGGCATTTCGTTGACCACGCAGGTTTAGAAATATTGTTCCCTAATGAACCAACGAGAGTTGCCACTTTTTCGGCCTCCACTATTGATATCACCGTAATTAGAAATTTCCTATATCCATACCTAATCGAATCCCTTCCAGAACTGAGCTCTGACCACAACCCGGTTGCTCTTAGTTTCTACTTTAAATACACTCTACCTGAACCTCTCTCTAATATTAAAACAAATTGGAAAAATTTCAAAACTGATCTCTTAAAAACCACCTTTAAAATTAATAATATAAAAACCCCGCTAGACATTGACAACCTAACCGAGGAGATCGAAAGTAAAATCCAAACAGCTAGGGAAAACAACTCCACGTCAATCAAACCTAGGCCGCCATATATCGATCCACAGCTTAAAAATCTCTACCGAGAAAGAAATAAAATCAGAAAACTGTTCCAGAAAAATAGATGCCCCATCATTAAAAGTAAACTTAATAGGCTGAATAGAAAAATAAATGAATTTGATGAGAAAATTAGAAATACCGAACTCTCAGATAAAATCGCCGACCTAAATAATGAAAACGGGGACATTTGGGATTTTGTGAAACCATTCAAAAAGAAAAATTACAACATTCCGACCCTTAATGGTCCAGCCAGTGTTGCACAAACCGACCTTGAAAAAGCAAATTGCCTGGCAAATAGTCTTGAGACACAATTTAAATTAAATAATCAAACCCACGAAGAAACCGAAATCAAGGTCGAGGAAGCTCTTATTCCCTTCCATGACACACAGATGGCGCCACGAGACAATGTAAACAAGGACATCGTACCTGTGTCGCCAGCTGAAATACTCCTAGAAATAAAACGACTTAAAAATAATAAAGCACCCGGTCACGAAAAGATAACTAATAAAATTATTAAAAAGCTTCCCCTAAATGTCATAATTATTTTCACTATGTTAATTCATAAAATCTTGGAAGTGGGACACTTCCCAACACGATGG
>JAPMOQ010008574.1:0-15718 GCA_026543055.1 Argiope trifasciata | reverse complement strand
ATTTTGAATTTTCCTCCAGGTATCATGCACCTGGGCACGATCTTTATGGCCCTCATGCCGTGGATTCCATATTATTGGTTCTAACTCGTATAAATCCAAAAATTCCATAACAGTTTCGTTGCTCCATTCCATTGCAAGAAACTGAGGGACACAACTGCTTTGCATGGTTGATAAAAACCAACTAACCCACAAAACTAATTGAGTCCCAGTTCTTTTCTTTCGACCCTTTTCTTTGACTCCCCCGTAACCCGAGCAGATTATCCGGGCCTTTGATGTTTTCTCCTTTTACCGACATTTTGTGGAAAGCTCTCCGCCGTCCGCAGACGGCCAACAGGCGATGGGGGAGTGAGGTCCCCCAGTAGGTGGGAGGTCTGATTTATGACCAAATCAGTGAAACTTCGCGTCGTGGGACCGCAGCTTAATGCGCCGTACCCATCTTTGTTTGGCGAGAGGAGAACCTTTTTTTTTGTTACGCCAAACGTTATGGCGAACGTGCTTGAATTGTTGGGTCAAGTTAGTCTGACGACTTTGGTTGCAGGTAGATGGAGCATGAAGGTTTGAAGGTTCATTGTTCGAGGTCACCATTGTGGAAGGTGAAATGGGCTCAGAATAGAACCCGGGATCTTTGGATCTGCAGCCTAATAACATAACCACAGGGCAAAAGCAATTGCTCATTCCCGTAGATGCTATCTGGCTTATTAGGATATCACTACAAATTTATTTATATTACTTTCCCGCCTGAAAATAAACACTAAGGCATTTTTGGGATGGACCTCGTAACGCTTAATCACGGTTAGGTGATAAGGATGACACCTAAACTGACGTCCTCCACTCCAAAACAGTAACATTCATAGAGATAATGATCAACTCCGATAATTATGTATAAATAATTATTGGAATCGATCGTTATCTTTATGAATGTTACTGTCCAATTGCCGAATTATTTTAAGATATAATCTCTCCCATTCCCTCAACATATAAATTTTGAATGAGTCCTGTAATGTATTTAGTATTGTGCCTTTAGCCTCCACCAAATGTGATCGTCTAAATCATTTTAAATCGGTAGATCATCTAAAAGATTTTGAATCGGTTGCCAGTAAATTTGGAGCATTCAACAAATCTGCATAGATTTGGCTTTGTACGATCGTCCAGACTCTGAAGTATTCTCTTTCGAATATATCAACCTGTAGACAATATGCCACGTTTTTAATACTTTGCATTCATTTTCGATTCTTTATCGATGAATTTCAGAGGACACTTTCTATTATTCCAAACTCCAGTCAAAATCACAACAGAGTTTTCCTTCTGGAAACGTATTACTGTTCAAAAGTTTACTGGGGCTTTCTAAATATAAAATCTGTTCGTACAAAGTAGCTACTCATTGGGAAACATCATCTTGTCCATAAAATGAGCCTGTTTAAGGAATTTAAGCAATTATGTAATTTTTATAATATTTGAATGCAAGTCAAATCTCGAATTTTTTTTAATAATCAGAACGAAAACTCATGTTCAGCTTTGGAATAATTTGCATTGGTCTACGGCTCATGTTCTCCTCGACAATCATTTCCACAAATTCATTGGATGTACTTTCTTACGGGAAGAGAGCCTGGACCGCCAAATCTAGGTTGATCTTTATGCCTGTTAGAATCTAATAATCTGCTTCGGTTAATAAATAAGTATCCCATCGAAACCATATTCTATAATAACTATTTGATTTTATCTTCATTATTTAAAAAATTAAGAAAAAAGAATTAAAATCCATTAAAAAATTTCTTTAAAAAATGTATTTGCAGAAAATTATTGTTACAAGATGTTTTTAACCATTATCTTTTTAGCATCGAATTTTGAAATAAGTCTAAAATTCTACTTTATAAAGAAAGTAATTTGCACAAAGTTGCCTATTGTGTAAATTGGCAGATAAATTGTTTTATCATATAAACAAAATTAATTTATTTTCTTGAATCTAAAAGTATTTAATAAACAGTCAGCAAAAATATTTTAGAAATATCTCTTCAAAGTTGGGTAACTATTCAATTTTTTAATTTAATATATGATCAATACTTTTAAAAAATACACATTCATATTAATTTACCAATTTTATAATGTAATAATTGAAAAAGAGCTGAATTTGTACTACCGTAGGTTCAAGATTAAATGATTTGGATTTGGAATTTTGGATTTTATTGGCACAAGAGCCATGGTGTTGACTATGCTGCGCCAAACTGTATTTGTTTTAGGATTAAAATATATAATTCCAGCTATAAAATGCAATGTAAAAACATTTTAAAAACATGAAGAATATTTAAATATGGAGATAAAAACCTATTGATTTCAAAAAAGCAAAAAGATTAGTATGTGGTGTTTTATCAAGCAAATCAGAGAAATCGGAGTTGTTAAAATGGTATAAGCGTTGATTACTAAAGTTTGGACATTCAGTGAGAATATGGTGAACAGTCATGTTGCAATTGCATTGAGTGCAAATTGGTGCCTCTTTTCCAAAAAGTAGATGTCGGTGGGTGAATCTAGTATGACCTATGCGCAAACGGGTTAAGATTGTGTCCTCTTTTCTATTTGGAAGACATGGCCAAGGTTCAACTCGAGGTTTTACGCTATGAAGTTTGTTTTCTGTCAGCAGATCCCACTGTATCTGCCATTTTGAGAGATAAAGCAAAGTTACGTGTTTTTTCAAATCACTTACAGGGATATTGATATTTGTTGTAGTAGTAGCTGATTTGGCGGCACTGTCCGCTATCTCGTTGCCCACAATACCTACATGAGAAGGCACCTAACAGAGAAAAATTTTAAATCTACGGGAGGAAAGTCTATTGAAAAGGTTTAGAATCTTATAAACTAATGGGTGATTTCTAGAAGGAAGATGGTATGATTTCAAAGATTGTAAAACATTTAATGAATCGGTGTAAATTATATATTTATCTTGAGGACTGTCGTATATTTTTTCTAATGCAAATAGAACAGCAGTTATTTCCGCTGTGAAAACGGAACAGGATGGATGGATTTTAAATGAAAAGACTACATTTGGGAAAATTACAGCGAATGAGACACTATCCGATGTTTTTGATCCATCCGTGTATATTGCAATATAATCTTTATATTGATGTCTATGTTCATAAAAAATTTGCCTATAAACAGAATCTGAGGTGTTAGATTTCGTAAACTCTTGAAATGGATTTAGGAATTGCATATTGGGATTTATCCATGGAGGAAAATTATTGTCCAGTTGAGGTGCTGCATGCAGATGAAGTAGATTTAGGTCCTTGAGAATGTTATGAATTCTATTAAAATAAACAGGTGTAAAACATTTTCGTGCTTCCTGTATTCGAGTTAAGAATGGACGGAGTTTAAAACTATGAGAAGGATGTTGTGCATTTGATTCCATTCTGAAATAATAGTGTAGGGATAGCATTTGTCGTCTAAAGTCAAGGGAGGGCTCAAAACAATCAACATATAGACTCTGAACTGGAGAGGTCCTAAAGGCTCCCGAACACAATCTGAGAGCATTATGATGAACAAGGTCTAATTTCTGCAAAATTGTTTATCTGGCTGACCCGTAAATAATACAACCATAATCCAACTTGGATAGAACGAGAGCTTTGTATATTTTAAGCATAGATGTTTTATCCGCTCCCCAAGTCGTAGTTGACAAAACTTTTAATATGTTTAGTGCTTTTTCACACCTTTTCCGCAATACTTTCACATGCGAGAGAAAAGTGAGCTTCTTATCAAAGATAATGCCTAGAAAATTAATTTCGTTTTTGAATGGTATTATTACTTTATTTAGTTTTATTTCAGGATCCGGGTGTAGATTTCTTTTCCGACAAAAGTGGATACCAGTAGTTTTTGAAGCTGAAATGGTAAAAATATTGGCATTGCACCATTGTGTTATGTTATTCACTGCAGTCTGCAGTTGTCTCTCTATAAAACCCATGTGCATCCCAGTACAGGAGGTGTACAGGTCGTCAACATATAAGTAGCCTTTAACAGAAGGGGAAAGCTGCTTTAAAATATTATTAATTTTTAAAATAAAAAGAGTGACACTCGAAATACTGCCTTGAGGTACACCCTCTTCCTGAATAAAATAGTCAGAGTACTCTGATTTTATCTTAACACGGATTCTTTTGGGATTCTACTGTCAAATTTTTAATCATAGAATAGTTAATTCTATCAGGTCCCGGTGATGAGTCCCGGACATTGGCAAGACATGACTGAAATTCGGAGAAAGTAAAATTACAGTTATATGGTAAATCAGCTCGAGGATAAAAATTGAGTTTTTGTTTTTCTGCTTTTATTTTAGCATTTAAAATTGGAAGAGGGTAATTCTGGCTACTAGATGTTAGTGCCAGGGTCGAAGCAATAGAATTTGCTATGTCTTTAGTGGATGATAATGTTAACCAATTATGAATTAAAACAGAAATGTAGTTTGATGTAGAAGCACCCGAAGCTCTCTTTACTTTATTCCACAGCTCATGGCTGGAAATTCTAAAGCTGATACTGGACACAAATTTTTGCCATGAAAGTTTTCGTTTCCTGCGTTGTATTCTCCTCGAAATGGCCCTAGTGCTTTTAAAATAAATAAAGTTCGACGTTGTTGGATGTCTTCGGAAGATACCCCATGCTTTCCGTTGTTCTTTATATACGTGTTTGCATTCGTCGTCCTACCAAGGTTTGTTTTGCTTTTTTTGTTTACCAGAAGTTTTCGGTATTGAATTATTTGCTGCTTCAATTATAACATTAACTATGTAATTTAATGCATCATCTATGGTGGAGGATTGGATTCTATCTGGTTCAATATTAGCTAAAAAGGTGAATTTTTGCCAATTTGCTGCATTTAGGATGTATTTGGATTCACAAGAATGATAATTTGGGCGGTACCTGCTGTCTGAGACGACAAGAGGGAAATGGTCACTACTATATAAGTCATTATCCACTCTTAAATTAAAAAATGGCAAGAGAGATGGAGAACAAATTGCTAAATCAACTGAATGAAAAGTTCTTGTAGGTAAATGAAAATGAGTCTTTTCATCTGAATTTAATAGGCATAAACTGTAGTCTGTAATTAGTTGCTCAATTTGCAATCCACGGAGATTGGAATCAAGACTGCCCCAAAAAGGATTATGGTCATTGAGATCACCCAAAATTATGAATGGAGAAGGAAGTTGTGAAATGAGATTATTGAGTTCTGACTGAGAAACACCTTCAGTTGGAGGTAAATAAAGGCTGCAGACCGTAATCAAAGAATGCATCTGGATTTGAATAGCAACAGCCTGCAGATTTGTGTTCAGGTTGATGGGCATTGAGGGTATGTGGTTAGCTGCAAGGATAGCAACACCACCTGAAGCTCGATTATGAATACCATGTTTGGAGAAAATTTTATAATGTTGGATGTAGTGTTTATCCGTCTTGAGGTAAGTTTCTTGGAGAGCAATACATGCAGGATTGTGTTTGTTTATAAGATCTTTGAGTTCTGACTATTTATTTAGAAAACCACGGTAGTCCCAGGAAATAAGAGTGGCCATGAAAATAAGAACAGGAGAAAAAAAAAAGAAGAAAAACCGCCAAAAAAACCCCCGCCAAAATGAAGATTTATCTTCCGCGTCGCTAATGGACATATCATCATCAGATGGATGGACTTTAAGCAGGGAATCAGCATCATCGTTTATACTGTTAGTTTTGTTGTCTGCTTTATCAAGAGGAATTTTTAAAAAATCTTCTCTAGTCAGGGGCCCGCTTCTTCCTCTCTTTGCGGCAAGAGCTCGCGCACGTTTAACTGATTGTTTTTCTTTACGTTTTGGAGACAGATCACTATCTTTACCATGCTTTCTAGAATCACGAGCGTTTCTGACACGAGATTTAACTGTGGAATCATTCTCCGAGAATGAAGATGTTTTTGGAATCGATGAAATTTGTTGTGGCGTTATTTCCACATTTGAAGTTGTTTCTGGAGGCACTATTGCAGTATTTTGAGGATCACTATTGCTAACTGAGGTTGAGGTAGAAGGTCGCTGATGTAGTGGTGTAACAGGCTGGTTTAAAACTGTCTGAGAATTTGGAGCAGATGATGAAGCTTTTTCGAATGCCTTCTTTATTTCGAGAAGAGCTAGCCAGTCACTTCGTTTAATGGATATCATATCATTATTAGCGGCTTTGATCATTGTGTTCGCTGAAGGAGCGACAGTAGCAGTTGCATTATTTTGAGGATTTTGCCGATTTGCTTGCGCTGAAGGTATAATATTTGTTGTTAGGGCTTAAGAGAAGGAGAGACCTGGCTTGAGCATTCTATCCATTACAACTTTTCTAGCCTCGGGGAAAGATAAGTTTTTTGTAATCTTTATTGTTTGTATTTCTTTTTCTATTTTAAATTTTGGACACGATCAAAAATAAGATGGATGTTCACCGTTGCAGTTTGCACATTTTGGCGTTGTAGCAGAGCAATTATCGCTTTTATGGTCTGGAAGAGAGCATCGGGCACAAATTTCTGTGGTCCCTTTGCAAGCAGTTATTGTGTGTCCGAATTTCTGGCATCTGAAGCAACGAAGTGGATTTGGAATAAATGGCTTAACTGGACAAACTATGTAGGCTATTTTGCACAGCTTTTGGTAGAAATGGGGTGTCAAAAGTTAAAATTAGATGTTTGGTTGGAATCTTTTGGTTATTTTTCTTGATTTTTATTCTTTGAACGTCAATTACTTTCTGTTCTTTTAAGTTTTCTAAAATATCTGCTTCAAGGTCTCTCTGAAACTCTTTCTCTGAGATTACTCCTTTTGATTGATTAAGTGAATGGTGTGCTGTGACAGTTACGGATATATCTCCAATTTTTTTCAACTTCATAATGTTTTGTGATTGCTGTTTGTTTTTTATTTCAATTAACAGATTTCCATTGTTTAATTTTTTGATAGTTTTCATTTCGCCTACAGTTCCAATAATTGCTTTATGAATCAAAAGCGGCGATACTGGTTTCAATGAATTTTGTTCAGATGAAATAACAAAAAAATTAAAATAAGCATTACAATCAATGTTTACATTATGAGCCATGCGACATTTGAGGAGATTCAGGCCCGACGGCACCGCCCACCACAGAGCCCTACACGGGATGGTAGTTACCGGCTTTGGTAATTGGCACTCTCGGCACTTGCCATGATGCTAGCCAGAACCTATACGCTGAGAGTCACCCCCGGACACAGTGACCACCCTTAACGCCAAGCCTAAGGAGTGACCCCTTCGCTTGATCCCCTTGAGCAGCCCAATCAAATGTCTGGGATACCAGCCGATTTGCACACCGGAGACCGAAATGTGCCACCCATCTGATGGGTCGCCACGCACGGCTAACACGTGGGGTTTTTGACTGTCCATGAGAAGCAAGAAGCAAACAGAGCGGCTACAGCTTCTCATGGAGAGCTCCCTCGCTTACCGTCGAGGGATGGAAAAATGAAGAGAGAAAAAGGGAGGAGAGAGCAGGGAGAGTAAGAATTAAAAAAATAGGGGGGAAGGGAAAAAAAGAATGAAAGAATGAAAGATCCCTGGGTACCTCGGGATTGGGACACCCGTACCCACCTAAAGGAGGTGGGCCCCTTAGGGGTCAAGATTAAATGAATGGTCATCATAGTCGCGACAGAACTTTAGTGGGAAATATGTTCCATCATTAATGTACATGTAATTAGACTTCATGCCATCTGTTTGTCCATCAGACATACGAGAATCAATCGCTTTTAATGACTATGTTTGATGCATCCCAGTGAGTGATATAATAAAATAAAATAGATATTTGATTTCGATGGTTACAGCCTTTACTTACATTTAGAAAAAAAATCATTTAAATAAATATAATAAATACATTTAATATTCCTGGAAGTCAATTTATTTAAAATCATTGCAGTCCTTGGTAAGTAAATGTAAGGTAATTAAATGTAAGGTAATTAAGTCCTTGGTAATTAATTGTAAATCCTTCAAAAAAATTCCTTCAATATGAATATTTTTTAAGAAATCTGCAAAAAGCGTTTTATTTTATTGCAAGAAACTGAAAAAATGTGTTGTTATTCTTTGATCTATAGAACGAAGAAAAATTTATTGTTTCCATTGACATAAAATGGCTCCAAAATCTGACATATCTGTCCAACGGCATTTTTAAAATGTGGCGTCCATCCAAAATCTATTTTCTTCGACAGAAAGAACAAGAAGAAATGCAAACCTGAAAAACAGAAAGTTTTCTAGCCCAAACGAAAAATTGACTAATGCCTCGCGTTTTGTCGTTAACGTGACTGATGCTGGTGGAACTTCCCGCAGGAAGTAAAGGGGAAGCTTTCAGTCCGTTTTTGAGAGCGGACTCATCCATCACCCTAAGAAACCTCCACGGGAGCTCTTTTTTCGGTTCTTCTTCGCTGTAAAACTTGGAGCTCCTCCCAGCCTTCCCTTTTGCCCCCTTGATGGATGGACGAGTAAGTTCGGAAAATTACAGGTTGCTTTTGTCGGCGGCAATTTGTTAAGGATTTTGCCTTATATAATATTTCAATCTCTCTCTCTTTTTGGGCCACATTATACTCGACTTTGCATTCATCAGCAGTGACGTCAGCACCGGAAGGCTGTCATTAAGCGTGGGCGGTTTGCCATTTTTTTTCGTGGCTTGACTGCCACTTCCGCTAATAGCTTCCAAGCTACCCCAATGACTGCATGGATTGGGAAAGAGATATATTCTCTTTGCCATTTTCTGATAATCCCGATGCAAATGAATGGCGACAAGCACTCAGAAATGGGAAAGAAACTACGAATTACTTCGTTTTCAACAAAAGGGAATCTTGTTTGAAATAATGATAAATTTTTAAACTTGTGGATCGTGAAAAAGAAAGAATCATCAACAGTATGATTTAAATGTACATCTTGAAAAAAAAATGGCACCTTTTTAGATTCGTCAAGCATTTAAAAGGAAAATTGCTATTTATCTAAGGTGGTAAGGCTATGTCCTAGAGACTTCAACAACCTATTTTATATATATTTTTTTATTAGTTCAACATAAATAACACAAGGCAAATCCAGATCTAGGTAGTTAATTACAAAAAAGTTTGGAAGCTTAATATCTTAAACAATAATCCTATGCTTTTCTTCATGCCATTATTTACTCAGCAAAACTAGCTAATGTACTTGTAAGATTAGCAGAACTAATTAAAAAACTATATGTACTAGCAGAACTTGTTAATCAAAGATGATTTGATGTACAGGTTATATCTGTTGGTTAAAATTACTTTACAGCACCAATCAATATAAAAAGAAATGTTAAATTGATTCTATATCAACCAATAAAAGAAATATTATGTAGATTTCTCAAGATAGATTTTGGGATGTTTGAGTAAATTTCCTATCCAGAAGGAGTCAGGATATACTGTCACACATTCACATTTTTTGGACCTCAATCAAGACAACTTGATTACAGCGAATTATGCTATGATGCTGTCATATGCATCATAAAGCAGTTTTTGAATATTGATAGCAATCAGGATAAAATCTAACTTATCCACTGATTCAAAAACAATACAGTTATTAAAACAAAGTTGAACGCCAATTCGATCACAGGACAAAAACTTGCCTTAATATATTTCAATTCGAAGTATTGTTTCCGACAAATGTGAGATGTATAAAGGATGAGCATATAATTTAAAATAGCAAGGCTGATCGAAGATTCAAAGTTTTGTAACTTGTGCATTCTGAAGGTTCGAACTCGGGACTATTGGGTCTG
Source organism: Argiope trifasciata (assembly GCA_026543055.1). Classification (NCBI taxonomy): domain Eukaryota; kingdom Metazoa; phylum Arthropoda; class Arachnida; order Araneae; family Araneidae; genus Argiope; species Argiope trifasciata. The sequence continues at coordinate 5,976 of JAPMOQ010008574.1, read as the reverse complement.
TAGACCCTGAACTTAACCATTCGACAACAGAGATCATTAATGTCTCGTCGCTGTTACCAGCTTAGTAAGATATCACTTCTTACTGTTTCCCAAAAGCTGTTCAAAGATTTAACTTTCTTTTCTTAAATTTTACCTTCAGTTATTTATGACTAAAGCCCTTCGTTCTTCAGTTTGTATTTCTCAGTCAAATCTTAGTCATACTTAAGATTTTTTTACGACAGTAAAGAGCAGTAAGTAATGCTAAAAATGTTTTAAGCATTACTTTACCAGTCTTATTCACGTTGTTTGCAATATGAATTCATCCATTCACTTATATGTATACATTATTAGGGTCAGTAAAAGATATTGTTTTAGTTTCAAATTGTGTGAAAGTTATTTTTGGAATATAATAATATCAGGAAAATTGAAAAGATCATCTTTGAATTTTCTTAAGGAAAAACCTCATAAATTTAGAACTAATCAATATATTTTTTCAAATTTGGTGTAGTAGTTTTTTGTATGTTCTTTAATTCCTGAATTAAAGAATAAGCAATCTACTCATTTAGAAATATTTTATAGTTACTTTCAGTGTTTCACAGAGGGAAAAACGGAAAATTTATTATTATTTATTAGTCAAAATATTTCATAAATGGATATAAATATAGTTTTTTAAAGTTTAGGAATATACACAACTTGTTGTTTAGCGTTTTACAAAATTTCAAACAAATCATTTGATAAACATCGAAACTAGACGTTTGCTCGTTATATCTCTTTTTAGCCCGAAAAAAGTCCCTTTTACTAATTTTGTTATGAAAATTGTTACTTAACCGGTATATTTTAATTTCATAGAGTTTTTTCAATCCTTTTTATCTAAGTATTCAAAAATATAACTATCTCAATTTTTTTAAAGAAAATTCATCTCCAACTTTGCCACATACGAAAAATTATGTCACATACAAATGTTATCACTCATGAAATTTTTTAATTATTTTTATTTATAATTCATTTTTTCTAATATAAGTATGCACTAGTTATCAGTAATATTACTTGATGAAATATATTTTTCGTAACATTTTCTGTTGAAGATCCTTCATTTTTTTGGAATTATTTAAAGTTTACTGATATTCTTAAAAGTACTAAAAAGCATAAAAACACACTTATTTTTTGATTCAACGAGTTGCAATACAGTTAATGAGAGAAAAATCCCTATTATTACTTACAAGAATTCTTTGTTGTTTCCCTATGTTATTTACATGATGAATTAGCGAAAAATACGCTGAAACGCCCAAAAAACTTCAAAGAATTCGAAATATTTCGTTGTAAAATATAAACAAATTACATTTCCTTTAATACCTGCCAAGATTCTGAACAGAAAGTGGGAGAGAAAGGGACAGAGAGTATTTTATTTAAACAATTGGTGTTTACCATGTTACCCACAGAAAACTAAACATTTGTTCAAAACTTATTTTCACTTGTTTCGTTTTCAGCTAAACTCCAAGCACTTTCTTAAAGATACCTTGCAAAACCGAAAATCGGAGCATTTTGCTTTTAAGATGAGGGATGAAAAAAAAAAACATATACTTCAACTTCACCTCTCTTGAAGATATTGAACTTCTTATCCGCTGTCGAAGAAAAGAAGAACGAAATAAAGAGATAAAAAAAAACCAGTGGAAAATATTTCATTCTTGATAACCATCTGATAGTTTTCGCCTTCCCTCCCGTCTCTTTGGTGCACCCTTATCATCAAGGGAGGAATACCCCTAGAGAGAGAAAGACGAATGCCGGTTGCTAAGGTAACGAGATTCAAGAAGATCCCTGCTGGAAAAGAAGGTTGACGTTTCCTTTCTCGGAGCTGTATTGTGCCATTTGTTTCGACTTGTTAGAATAGAGAGCTGCGTTCCGTGTCAAAGACAATGGGGACACGGGTACGGATCTTCCGCCTTGACATCCCAGTTTGGAATGGAGACGATCACGGTGAAGAATTCGTCAGAGGGCTGAAGACGGAATAGGAAAAAGTTCTATTTGCGCCTATCTCTCTTACAAGGTTTTTAGTGTTTTTGCATTGAAGTCACCATTTTATAAATCTTTAAAAAGTATTGGCCTTCTTTTCTTGTTTTTAACTCTTTAAAGCCGGGCTTCTAAGAGACAATTTATTCTCAGACATCTCAAGTAATACATGTTTTGTAATAAATTATGGAGAATCTTTCAACAATTCTTAATGTAGTCTATTGTACTAAATTGGCAACGAATTCTAGCATGTCTATCATAAAGCCTGTACAAGCTGTCAGAAGGGTAGGCACTAAGGCATTACAAAGTGAACAGTATTTCTGCTTAAAATATAATTTTTAACAAATGAATATTATATTTGAAATCATAGTTTTTTTTGTATATTAGAAATTCATTTTATATGTATTTCTTAAATGTGAAAGGTTTCATATGAAATTGCGGCTGTGTGTAGAAAGGGTCATATATAGTCCACACACTTAATTCAATTCATATAGCTTCTTTGTATTTCTTCGGTTATAATGTATGCTTATTTCCAGGCTTAAACACAATCAGTATTGTTCGGTGGATCAATGTGCAAAGCTGGGAGCTCAGACGGAGATTGCTGATACAATTGTTCTCAATTCAGATGTTATCTTAAAATGGGAATTAAGAGAAGAAATAAAGTTACAATAGTTGGGTTGATGGTACATGTCCGAAAAAGGAAGAGCAATTTTCACATTACTCGGAACCCAGAAATAAAAATAAGAAGATACCATCTACTGATTACACAAACTATATCAGGGTATGGGAGGTTTTCTGCATACTTCGATAGATTTGGAAGAAGCATTCTATTGAAAATATTTATTTTTATTTAAAGAAATCCACAAAAATCTTGGAATTAAGAAAGAATTTGAAAATTGAAAATAATAACTTAAATACCGTACTGATGGTGCCAGAAAATCTGAAAACATTGAAGGACATGATACTAAAAATTGTCAGTTTTTTAGCAACTATTTGAAAGTTGTAACGCGATTAGTTTTTTTAATCTTGTGGAGCGAGAAATTCGGGGGAAATTGAGGATTTTGAAGCGATTTTCCTAAAGTGGTTGCCTGGTTTCGTTTATCAGGATGATATATGCATGGGAAGACGAGGAGGAAGGCCGGAGATTAATCCCTTTGTGGGCTGTGGTAACTACCTCGAAGATAATGTCAGCCGGTGTTACGTATGATTTATGTTAAACACACCAATCGACCGCCACAAATCCTATCGATACTGTTTCGTTAAATGGTGGAGGGATAGTCAGTTGTTCATAAAAAGAAGCATATGGTAATTGTTTCGTCAGAAATTTCATACAGTTCAGAAAATTCGTAGTCTATTAGTATATTTTTCTGCATAACAAATTTCAGCCATTTGTTTCAATTTTTGTACTGTCAGTTTTGTATACAAAAGGCAAACAGACCGTTATACATTCTTTCAAAGATGAGTTTTCTAATTCAAGATGTTGCAAAAATATAAAGTTTTATCAAAATCCTCAAAATCTTCAACCCTCAACTGTAAATCACATTGAAAATTGAAATATTTTCATCATATTTAAAAAAAATTAAATATCCTATACAGGGTATTTTGTAAAAACCTTTGAGAACCATGATAACTATTACCCCAAAATTTATGTCTATATATAATAAAGTGCTATACATCGCCTTCAGAAATCAGTTACTCCACCTTCTGGCAGAAAACAGAGTTAGTGCTCTTTTTTTGAAAAAGATGTAATGCGTGAGATATAAGTCAGTTACATAATTGTAAAGCGTTTCCGATTTAGAACGGAATGAACTTAGAAAGCACACCACACCACTGTTTGATTCTTCCACCTGGTAAATGCCGGAAATAAATTCATATTTGATTTTTTTCTTTCGAAATGCTCTCTATCAGTTTCACTGCTCATCTCACATGTTTTTAATTCAGATGATTATCCTTTATTCAATTTTTTCGAGTTGTTTCATCACAGATTTAAAAAATGGTGATCAAGCAATTAGAATGTTTACAAGTTTTATTCTTAGTATAATTGTTTTCAGAATTTTTTTCATTATAATTATGGAAAGTATATTGAAACGACTTTTTTTTCTTTATCATCCGTTTTCAAAATAGGGAACATAAACTCTAATGTTTGCTGCCAATTGATTCTGTAACCGTTTTCACTGAGTAGTACACAGTCAGTGTGCTATAATTAAACACCAAGAATTTGTAATAGTTGTCACCTCTCTCAAGCTAATGTAGGAAAGAGAGATTTTAATTGTAACCTCTTATATAATTTCTGTTCTTTATATAACCTGTAGCTATAAAAAGTTGTAAAAAGATGAATTTTCTACTCCTTTCTGGTGCAATACATACACTTTACATAGAAACACATTACTTGTGAAAAATATAATTAAAAAGAAAAATTAAAATGTGAGACATCGTGATTAATTGACAATCCAGAGTTAAACAAGTCTAAAAAATACAAGCGTGAATCGTGATGTCTTTTACAACGCTATTACAATTCTATTAATAAAGTATCAATACAAACGCACTGAACATCATAATAAACTAACACTGGGTGCATTTAAATCTTACTCATGTAACATCAAAATCTTGCCCACTGCAAAGCCAAAGACGAAGGAAACGACGTCTTTAAGTAACCCATATAATAGAAATGGACCAAAGAAAATGACAGGCAAGTCATATAAAGAATAATTTAAGAAAAAAATCGAATAAATTAGATAATAAATGGAAAAAGTTGTAAAATTATCAGCAAAAATAGTATATAGTGCGAGAAAAGCATAATAATATCTATAGTTACTGATGACAAATCACTATCCAGTGTTTTAGTCAATAATTACTCAGTCATCAAGATAATGGAGTTTCTGAGAATTTTTTATTTTAACAAGTTTCTTTGTCCCATTTCCATAAAATAAAAGATCACTGTTTATGTAGATTATTCCATAGCCTATACTATTTGAGATCTGTGTAATCATTGTTTTTTGACAGAAATATAATCTTAAAAAATATGACTTAGTGACTCTTAAAATCACTATGATCAGTGAAGTCAAAATTAACTTGAATCTTTTTAATCTTTTGCACTCTGAAAAGCAGCTAGATGCATAGCTATGCGTTTAATACAAGGGCTCATTCATTGCTCCAAAAATAAATTAATACGTAATTTCTTTAAGTTCAATTTCCCAGAAAAATTAGTCTACGTTTTTTTACCATCATGTAGGTATTTTTGACTATCAAGTTGAAAAATAAATAATTAAGGCTTCCAAATGATAAATGATCTTGAATGGTGCCTCAAAGAAGACCCCAGAATGCTAAGAGTTAATACTGATATTATCAAAAAAGAAATCATCCACATGCATTTTACAGATTTTTCTTCCAATTTGTCAAATTTGAAAGTCTCTCTTTTTTACAAAACGTGACATTAATTTAAATTTTCATATAAAACATATCAAACTCAATCAATTCTGGGGTTTATTATGCTTTGATGTTACGGGCATACCATACAAAAGTAAACATAAACACACCATCTAATATAATCAGAGCCACCAATCGAAGGCGATGATAATATGGATCATGATCATCTGCACAAATGTTCCGCCCTTTATAATGTTTCCTAAGGGCAGTGTCAGTCATCAATCATACTTCCTTTAAACAGGCAACATCGTCCATCTACCTTCATATAATTTCCATTAATCTAATCAGTTCAAATTGAACTTGTTTTTACCTTGGTTTTAAATGAAATGTTAATAATGTTTACTCGCATAATACACACAAGCCGATTTAATTCCACAGTACATTGTGTTTACGGCGTAATACAGTCGTATATATATGTGTGTGAGTGCGTACATGTGTGTGTAATGATATTTTAACATTTAATTAAAATCCAAATTAATTTATAAATTTTTAGTCCAATTTAGCCCATATTAACTTCATTCTAAAATTATCCTCTTATTTTCTTATTCGATTCCAAGTTGTCTA